>JANJGN010002149.1:0-84974 GCA_026770705.1 Isurus oxyrinchus
TCTCTCTCTCCCTCAAGTCTCTCTCTCTCTCTCCCTCAAGTCTCTCTCTCTCTCCCTCAAGTCTCTCTCTCTCTCTCTCCTGCATGTCTCTCTCTCTCCCGCATGTCTCTCCCTCTCCCGCATGTCTCTCTCTCTCCCGCATGTCTCTCTCTCACTCCCTCCCTCATGTCTCTCTCTCTCTCCCTCATGTCACTCTCTCTCCCTCATGTCACTCTCTCTCCCTCATGTCACTCTCTCTCCCTCATGTCTTTCTCTCCCTCCCTCCCTCATGTCTCTTTCTCTCTCTCTCCCACCGTGTGCCTCTCTCTCCCTCCCCGTGTGCCTCTCTCTCTCTCTCCACCGTGTGCCTCTCTCTCCCAGTGTGCCTTGCTCTCTCCCTCCATGCCTCTCTCTCTCCCTCCCTCATGCCTCTCTCTCTCTCTCCCTTGCTCATGCCTCTCTCTCTCACTCCCTCATGTCTCTCTCTCTCTCCCTCAAGTCTCTCTCTCTCTCCCTCCCTCATGTCTCTCTCTCCCTCCCTCATGTCTCTCTCTCCCTCCCTCATGTCTCTCTCTCGCTCCCTCCCTCATGTCTCCCTCTCTCTCCCTCCCTCATGTCTCTCTCTCCCTCCCTCCCTCATGTCTCTCTACCTCACACCCTCATGTCTCTCTCTCCCTCCCTCCCTATTGTCTCTCTCTCCCTACCTCCCTCATTTCTTTCTCTCTCTCCCACCGTGTGCCTCTCCCTCACTCCACGTGTGCCTCTCCCTCTCTCCCTCATGTGCGTCTCTCTCTCTCTCCCACCGTGTGCCTCTCTCTCTCCCTCCATGCCTCTCTCTCACTCCCTCCCTCATGTATCTCTCTCTCTCTCTCCCTCAAGTCTCTCTCTCTCCCTCAAGTCCCTCTCTCTGTCCCTCACACTCCATCCCTAATGTCTCTCTCTCTCACTCCCTCCTTAATGTCTCTCTCTCTCACTCCTCCGTCATGTGTTGCTCTCCCTCCCTCCCTCATGTCTATCTCCCTCCCTGATGTCTCTTTCTCTCCCTCCCTCCCTCATGTCTCTCTCCCCCTCCCTCATGTCTCTCTCTCTCCCTCCCTCGTCTCTCTCTCGCTCCCTCCCTCATGTCTCTCTCTCTCACTCTCCCTCATTTCTCTCCCTCTCTCCCACCGTGTGCCTCTCTCTCCCTCCCCATGTGCGTCTCTCTCTCTCCCTCCATGCCTCTCTCTCACTCCCACCCTCATGTCTATCTCCCTATCTCTCCCTCAAGTCTCTCTCTCTCGCCCTCAAGTCTCTCTCTCTCACTCCCTCCCTAATGTCTCTCTCTCTCTCCCTTCCTCATGTGTCGCTCTCCTCCCTCCCTCATGTCTATCTCCCACCCTCATGTCTCTTTCTCTCTCTCCCTCTCTCATGTCTCTCTCTCCCTCCCTCATGTCTCTCTCTCTCCCTCCCTCATGTCTCTCTCTCCCTCCCTCATGTCTCTCTCTCTCCCTCCCTCATGTCTCTCTCTCCCTACCTCATGTCTCTCTCTCTCCCTCCCTCATGTGTCGCTCTCCCTCCCTCCCTCATGTATCTCCCACACTCATGTCTCTTTCTCTCTCTCCCTCCCTCATGTCTCTCTCTCTCTCTCTCATGTCTCTCCCTCCCTCCCTCATGTCTCTCTCTCTCTCCTGCATGTCTCTCTCTCTCTCCTGCATGTCTCTCTCTCTCTCCTGCATGTCTCTCTCTCTCTCCTGCATGTCTCTCTCTCTCTCCTGCATGTCTCTCTCTCTCTCCCTCCCTCATCTCTCTCTCTCTCCCACACTCCCTCATGTCTCTCTCTCTCCCACACTCCCTCATGTCTCTCTCTCCCTCCCTCATGTCTCTCTCTCCCTCCCTCATGTCTCTCTCTCTCTCCTGCATGTCTCTCTCTCTCTCCTGCATGTCTCTCTCTCTCCTGCATGTCTCTCTCTCTCTCCCTCCCTCATATCTCTCTCTCTCTCCCGCATGTCTCTCTCTCACTCCCTCCCTCATGTCTCTCTCCCTCCCGCATGACTCTCCCTCACTCCCTCCCTCATGTCTCTCTCTCTCCCACATCTCTCTCTCTCCTGCATGTCTCTCTCTCTCCTGCATGTCTCTCTCTCTCCCGCATGTCTCTCTCTCTCCTGCATGTCTCTCTCTCACTCCCTCCCTCATGTCTCTCTCTCTCCCGCATGTCTCTCTCTCACTCCCTCCCTCATGTCTCTCTCTCTCTCCCTCCCTCATGTCACTCTCTCTCCCTCATGTCTCTCTCTCGATCCCTCCCTCATGTCTCTCTCTCCCTCTCTCATGTCTCTCTCTCTCTCCGTCCCTCCCTCATGTATCTCACTCTCTCCCGCGCTCCCTAATGTCTCTCTCTCTCTCACTCCCTCATGTCTCTCACTCTCTCCCTCCCTCCCTCATGTCTCTCTCTCTCCCTCCCTCTCTCCCTCCATGTCTGTCTCTCTCCCCCCTCCATGTCTCTCTCTCCCCCCGCCATGCCTCTCTCTCTCCCTCCCTCCATGCCTCTCTCTCTCCCTCCCTCCATGCCTCTCTCTCTCTCCCTCCCTCCATGCCTCTCTCTCTCTCCCTCCCTCCATGCCTCTCTCTCCCTCGCTCATGTCTGTCTCTCTCTCTCCCTCAAGTCTCTCTCTCTCTCTCTCCCTCAAGTCTCTCTCTCTCTCCCTCCCTCATTTCTCTCTCTCTCCCGCATGTCTCTCTCTCTCCCGCATGTCTCTCTCTCTCCCGCATGTCTCTCTCTCTCCCGCATGTCTCTCTCTCTCCCGCATGTCTCTCTCTCTCCCGCATGTCTCTCTCTCACTCCCTCCCTCATGTCTCTCTCTCTCTCCCTCTCTCATGTCACTCTCTCTCCCTCATGTCTCTCTCTCCCTCCCTCCCTCATGTCTTTCTCTCCCTCCCTCCCTCATGTCTCTTTCTCTCTCTCTCCCACCGTGTGCCTCTCTCCCTCCCCGTGTGCTTCTCTCTCTCTCTCTCACCCGTGTGCGTCTCTCTCCCACTGTGTGCCTTGCTCTCACCCTCCATGCCTCTCTCTCTCTCCCTCCCTCATGCCTCTCTCTCTCTCTCCCTTGCTCATGTCTCTCTCTCTCTCCCTCAAGTCTCTCTCTCCCTCCCTCCCTCATGTCTCCCTCTCTCTCCCTCCCTCATGTCTCTCTACCTCACACCCTCATGTCTCTCTCTCCCTCCCTCCCTATTGTCTCTCTCTCCCATCGTGTGCCTGGCTCTGTCTCTCTCTCCCACCGTGTGCCTCTCCCTCACTCCACGTGTGCCTCTCCCTCTCTCCCTCATGTGCGTCTCTCTCTCTCTCCCACCGTGTGCCTCTCTCTCTCCCTCCATGCCTCTCTCTCACTCCCTCCCTCATGTATCTCTCTCTATCTCTCCCTCAAGTCTCTCTCTCTCTCCCTCAAGTCTCTCTCTATCTCTCCCTCAAGTCTCTCTCTCTCTCCCTCAAGTCCCTCTCTCTGTCCCTCACACTCCATCCCTAATGTCTCTCTCTCTCACTCCCTCCTTAATGTCTCTCTCTCTCACTCCTCCGTCATGTGTTGCTCTCCCTCCCTCCCTCATGTCTATCTCCCTCCCTGATGTCTCTTTCTCTCCCTCCCTCCCTCATGTCTCTCTCCCCCTCCCTCATGTCTCTCTCTCTCCCTCCCTCGTCTCTCTCTCGCTCCCTCCCTCATGTCTCTCTCTCTCACTCTCCCTCATTTCTCTCCCTCTCTCCCACGGTGTGCCTCTCTCTCCCTCCCCATGTGCGTCTCTCTCTCCCTACATGCCTCTCTCTCACTCCCACCCTCATGTCTATCTCCCTATCTCTCCCTCAAGTCTCTCTCTCTCTCGCCCTCAAGACTCTCTCTCTCACTCCGTCCCTAATGTCTCTCTCTCTCTCCCTTCCTCATGTGTCGCTCTCCTCCCTCCCTCATGTCTATCTCCCACCCTCATGTCTCTTTCTCTCTCTCCCTCTCTCATGTCTCTCTCTCCCTCCCTCATGTCTCTCTCTCTCCCTCCCTCATGTCTCTCTCTCCCTCCCTCATGTCTCTCTCTCTCCCTCCCTCATGTGTCGCTCTCCCTCCCTCCCTCATGTATCTCCCACACTCATGTCTCTTTCTCTCTCTCCCTCCCTCATGTCTCTCTCTCTCTCTCTCTCATGTCTCTCCCTCCCTCCCTCATGTCTCTCTCTCTCTCCTGCATGTCTCTCTCTCTCTCCTGCATGTCTCTCTCTCTCTCCTGCATGTCTCTCTCTCTCTCCTGCATGTCTCTCTCTCTCTCCTGCATGTCTCTCTCTCTCTCCTGCATGTCTCTCTCTCTCTCCCTCCCTCATCTCTCTCTCTCTCCCACTCTCCCTCATGTCTCTCTCTCTCCCACACTCCCTCATGTCTCTCTCTCCCTCCCTCATGTCTCTCTCTCCCTCCCTCATGTCTCTCTCTCTCTCCTGCATGTCTCTCTCTCTCTCCTGCATGTCTCTCTCTCTCCTGCATGTCTCTCTCTCTCTCCCTCCCTCATATCTCTCTCTCTCTCCCGCATGTCTCTCTCTCACTCCCTCCCTCATGTCTCTCTCCCTCCCGCATGACTCTCTCTCACTCCCTCCCTCATGTCTCTCTCTCTCCCACATCTCTCTCTCTCTCCTGCATGTCTCTCTCTCTCCTGCATGTCTCTCTCTCTCCCGCATGTCTCTCTCTCACTCCCTCCCTCATGTCTCTCTCTCTCTCCCTCCCTCATGTCACTCTCTCTCCCTCATGTCTCTCTCTCGATCCCTCCCTCATGTCTCTCTCTCCCTCTCTCATGTCCTCTCTCTCTCTCCGTCCCTCCCTCATGTATCTCACTCTCTCCCGCGCTCCCTAATGTCTCTCTCTCTCTCACTCCCTCATGTCTCTCACTCTCTCCCTCCCTCCCTCATGTCTCTCTCTCTCCCTCCCTCTCTCCCTCCATGTCTGTCTCTCTCCCCCTCCATGTCTCTCTCTCCCCCCGCCATGCCTCTCTCTCTCCCTCCCTCCATGCCTCTCTCTCTCCCTCCCTCCATGCCTCTCTCTCTCTCCCTCCCTCCATGCCTCTCTCTCTCTCCCTCCCTCCATGCCTCTCTCTCCCTCGCTCATGTCTGTCTCTCTCTCTCCCTCAAGTCTCTCTCTCTCTCTCTCCCTCAAGTCTCTCTCTCTCTCCCTCCCTCATTTCTCTCTCTCTCCCGCATGTCTCTCTCTCTCCCGCATGTCTCTCTCTCTCCCGCATGTCTCTCTCTCTCCCGCATGTCTCTCTCTCTCCCGCATGTCTCTCTCTCTCCCGCATGTCTCTCTCTCACTCCCTCCCTCATGTCTCTCTCTCTCTCCCTCTCTCATGTCACTCTCTCTCCCTCATGTCTCTCTCTCCCTCCCTCCCTCATGTCTTTCTCTCCCTCCCTCCCTCATGTCTCTTTCTCTCTCTCTCCCACCGTGTGCCTCTCTCCCTCCCCGTGTGCTTCTCTCTCTCTCTCTCACCCGTGTGCGTCTCTCTCCCACTGTGTGCCTTGCTCTCACCCTCCATGCCTCTCTCTCTCTCCCTCCCTCATGCCTCTCTCTCTCTCTCCCTTGCTCATGTCTCTCTCTCTCTCCCTCAAGTCTCTCTCTCACTCCCTCCCTCATGTCTCTCTCTCCCTCCCTCCCTCATGTCTCTCTCTCTCTCTCCCACTCCCTCATGTCTATCTCTCGCTCCCTCCCTCATGTCTCCCTCTCTCTCCCTCCCTCATGTCTCTCTACCTCACACCCTCATGTCTCTCTCTCCCTCCCTCCCTATTGTCTCTCTCTCCCTACCTCCCTCATTTCTCTCTCTCTCTCCCATCGTGTGCCTGGCTCTGTCTCTCTCTCCCACCGTGTGCCTCTCCCTCACTCCACGTGTGCCTCTCCCTCTCTCCCTCATGTGCGTCTCTCTCTCTCTCCCACCGTGTGCCTCTCTCTCTCCCTCCATGCCTCTCTCTCACTCCCTCCCTCATGTATCTCTCTCTATCTCTCCCTCAAGTCTCTCTCTCTCTCCCTCAAGTCCCTCTCTCTGTCCCTCACACTCCATCCCTAATGTCTCTCTCTCTCACTCCCTCCTTAATGTCTCTCTCTCTCACTCCTCCGTCATGTGTTGCTCTCCCTCCCTCCCTCATGTCTATCTCCCTCCCTGATGTCTCTTTCTCTCCCTCCCTCCCTCATGTCTCTCTCCCCCTCCCTCATGTCTCTCTCTCTCCCTCCCTCGTCTCTCTCTCGCTCCCTCCCTCATGTCTCTCTCTCTCACTCTCCCTCATTTCTCTCCCTCTCTCCCACCGTGTGCCTCTCTCTCCCTCCCCATGTGCGTCTCTCTCTCCCTACATGCCTCTCTCTCACTCCCACCCTCATGTCTATCTCCCTATCTCTCCCTCAAGTCTCTCTCTCTCTCGCCCTCAAGACTCTCTCTCTCACTCCGTCCCTAATGTCTCTCTCTCTCTCCCTTCCTCATGTGTCGCTCTCCTCCCTCCCTCATGTCTATCTCCCACCCTCATGTCTCTTTCTCTCTCTCCCTCTCTCATGTCTCTCTCTCCCTCCCTCATGTCTCTCTCTCTCCCTCCCTCATGTCTCTCTCTCTCCCTCCCTCATGTCTCTCTCTCCCTCCCTCATGTCTCTCTCTCTCCCTCCCTCATGTGTCGCTCTCCCTCCCTCCCTCATGTATCTCCCACACTCATGTCTCTTTCTCTCTCTCCCTCCCTCATGTCTCTCTCTCTCTCTCTCTCATGTCTCTCCCTCCCTCCCTCATGTCTCTCTCTCTCTCCTGCATGTCTCTCTCTCTCTCCTGCATGTCTCTCTCTCTCTCCCTCCCTCATCTCTCTCTCTCTCCCACACTCCCTCATGTCTCTCTCTCTCCCACACTCCCTCATGTCTCTCTCTCTCCCACACTCCCTCATGTCTCTCTCTCCCTCCCACACTCCCTCATGTCTCTCTCTCCCTCCCTCATGTCTCTCTCTCCCTCCCTCATGTCTCTCTCTCCCTCCCTCATGTCTCTCTCTCCCTCCCTCATGTCTCTCTCTCCCTCCCTCATGTCTCTCTCCCTCCCTCATGTGTCGCTCTCCTCCCTCCCTCATGTCTATCTCCCACCCTCATGTCTCTTTCTCTCTCTCCCTCTCTCATGTCTCTCTCTCCCTCCCTCATGTCTCTCTCTCTCCCTCCCTCATGTGTCGCTCTCCCTCCCTCCCTCATGTATCTCCCACACTCAAGTCTCTTTCTCTCTCTCCCTCCCTCCTGTCTCTCTCTCCCTCCCTCATGTCTCTCTCTCTCCCTCCCTCATCTCTCTCTCTCTCCCACACTCCCTCATGTCTCTCTCTCCCTCCCTCCATGTCTCTCTCTCCCTCCCTCATCTCTCTCTCTCTCCCACACTCCCTCATGTCTCTCTCTCCCTCCCTCCATGTCTCTCTCTCCCTCCCTCATGTCTCTCTCTCTCTCTCCGTCCCTCCCTCATGTATCTCACTCTCTCCCGCGCTCCCTAATGTCTCTCTCTCACTCCCTCGTCTCTCTCTCTCGCTCCCTCACTCATGTATTTCTCTCACTCCCTCCCTCATGTCTCTCTCTCTCACTCTCCCTCATTTCTCTCCCTCTCTCCCACCGTGTGCCTCTCTCTCCCACCGTGTGCCTCTCTCTCCCTCCCCATGTGCCTTTCTCTCTCTCTCACCTCCCACCCTCATGTCTATCTCCCTAGCTCTCCCTCAAGTCTCTCTCTCTCACTCCCTCCCTAATGTCTCTCTCTCTCTCCCTCATGTGTCGCTCTCCTCCCTCCCTCATGTCTATCTCCCACCCTCATGTCTCTTTCTCTCTCTCCCTCTCTCATGTCTCTCTCTCTCTCCCTCATATCTCTCTCTCCCTCCCTCATCTCTCTCTCTCTCCCACACTCCCTCATGTCTCTTTCTCTCTCTCATGTCTCTCTCTCCCTCCCTCATGTCTCTCTCTCTCCCTCTCTCATGTCTCTCTCTCCCTCCCTCATGTCTCTCTCTCTCCCTCCCTCCATGCCTCTCGCTCTCTCTCTCCCTCCCTCCATCCATGACACCAATTCTCTCCCTCCCTCATTACCTCCATGCCTCTCCCTCTCTCCCACCATCTCTCTCTCGCTCCTCCATGTCTCTCGCTCTCTCTCCCTCAAGTCTCTCTCTCTCTCTCCCTCCCTCATGTCTCTCACCCTCCCTCACCTTCATGTCTCTATCTCTCTCTGTCTCCCTCATGTCTCTCCATCGCTGCATCCCTCATGCCTCTCTCTCACTCCCTCCCTAATGTCTCTCTCTCTCTCCCTCCCTCATGTGTTGCTCTCCTCCCTCCCTTATGTCTCTCTCTCACTCCCTCATGTCTCTTTCTCTCTCTCCCTCTCTCATGTCTCTCTCTCCCTCCCTCATGCCTCTCTCTCCCTCCCTCATGCCTCTCTCTCTCCCTCCCTCATGTCTCTCTCTCCCTCCCTCATGTCTCTCTCTCTCCCTCCCTCATCTCTCTCTCTCTCCCACACTCCCTCATGTCTCTCTCTCCCTCCCTCATGTCTCTCTCTCCCTCCCTCATGTCTCTCTCCCTCCCTCATGTCTCTCTCTCTCCCTCCCTCCATGCCTCTCTCTCTCTCATTCCCTCCATGCCTGTCTCTCGCTCCCTCTCTCATGTCTCTCTCTCCCTCCCTCCCTCATGTCTCTCTCTCACTTCCACCGTGTGCCTCTCTCTCTCCCGTGTGCGTCTCTCTCTCTCTCCCACCGTGTGCCTCTCTACCCTCCCTCCCTCATGTCTTTCACCCTCCCTCATGTCTCTTTCTCTCTCTCCCTCTCTCATGTCTCTGTCTCCCTCGCTCGTCTCGCTCTCGCTCCCTCATGTCTTTCTCTCACTCCCTCCCTCCATGCCTCTCTCTCTACCTCGCTCCAAGCCTCTCTCTCTCCCTCCCTCATGTCTCTCTCTCGCTCCCTCCCTCATGTCTCTCTCTCGCTCCCTCCCTCATGTCTCTCTCTCTCTCCCTCATGTCTCTCTCTCTCCCTCCCTCATTTCTCTCTCTCTCCCTCCCTCATTTCTCTCTCTCTCCCTCCCTCATGTCTCTCTCTCTCTCCCTCATGCCTCTCGCTCTCTTTCCCTCATGTCTCTCTCTCTCCCTCCTTCATCTCTCTCTCGCTCTCTCCCTCATGTCTCTCTCTTGCTCCCTCCCTCATGTCTCTCACTCCCTCCCGCACTCCTGTCCGTCTCTCTTTCCCTCCCTCAAGTCTCTATCTCCCTCAAGTCTCTCTTTCCCACCTTCATGTCTCTTTCTTTCTCCCTCCCTCAAGTCTCTCTCTCGCTCCCTCATGTCTCTGTCTCTCTCCCTCCCTCCCTCATGTCTCTCACTCTCTCCCTCCCTCCCTCATATCTGTCTCTCTCTCTCCCTCTCTCCCTCCATGTCTGTCTCTCACTCCCTCCATGTCTCTCTCTCCCCCATGCCATGCCTCTCTCTCCCCCTCCATGCAACTCTCTCTCCCTCCATGCATCTCACTCTCTCCCTCCCTTCATCCCTCTCTCTCTCATTCCCTCCATGCCTCTCGCTCTCTCTCCCTCCCTACATTCC
This sequence comes from Isurus oxyrinchus, assembly GCA_026770705.1. Lineage (NCBI taxonomy): Eukaryota > Metazoa > Chordata > Chondrichthyes > Lamniformes > Lamnidae > Isurus > Isurus oxyrinchus. The sequence goes on from JANJGN010002149.1 coordinate 9,520, forward strand.
TCTCACTCTCTCCCTCCCTCCATGCCTCTCTCTCTCTCCCTCCATGCCTCCTTCCCTCTCCCTCCCTCCATGCCTCTCTCTATCACCCTCCATAGATGCCCGTCTCTCTCCATCCCTCCATGCCTCTCCCTCTCCCTCCCACCATGCCTCTCCCTCTCGATCCTCCATTTTTCTCTCTCTTGCTCTCTCCCTCAAGTCTCTCTCTCTGTCACTCCCTCATGTCTCTCACTATCCCTCACCTTCATGTCTCTCTCTCTCTCCATCTCCCTCATGTCTCTCTCTTGCTCACTCCCTCATGTCTCTCTCTCCATCTCCCTCATGTCTCTCTCTCGCTCCCTCCCTCATGTCTCTCTCTCGCTCCCGCCCTAGTGTCTCTCTCTCGCCCCCTTCCTCATGTCTCTCTCTCGCTCACTCCCTCATGACTCTCTCTCGCTCGCTCCCTCATGTCTCTCTCTCGCACCCTCTATCATGTCTCTCTCTCTCCCTCCCTCATGTCTCTCTCTCTCCCTCCCTCATATCAATCTCCCGCCCTCCCTCATGACTCTCTCTCTCCCTCCCTCATGTCTCTCTATCGCTCCCTCATGCCTCTCTCTCTCCCTCCGTGACTCTCTCTCCCTCCATGCCTCTCTCTCTCTCCATCCCTACATGCCGCTCACTCTCTCCCACCCTCCATCGTCTCTGTCTCGCTCCCTCATGTCTCTCTCTCACTCCCACCGTGTGCCTATCTCTCTCTCTCTCCCCCGTGTGCCTCTCTCTCTCCCGTGTGCGTCTCTCTCTCTCTCCCACCGTGTGCCTCTCTACCTCCCTCCCTCATGTCTATCACCCTCCCTCATGTCTCTTTCTCTCTCTCCCTCTCTCATGTCTCTCTCTCCCTCCCTCGTCTCGCTCTCGCTCCCTCCTTCATGTCTTTCTCTCGCTCCCTCCCTCCATTCCTCTCTCTCTCTCCCTCCCTCTAAGCCTCTCTCTCTCCCTCCCTCATGTCTCTGTCTCGCTCCCTCCCTCATGTCTCTCTCGCTCCCTCATGTCTCTCTCTCTCCCTCCCTCATGTCTCTCTCTCTCTGTCCATCACTCCCTCATGTTTCTCTCACTCTCTCCCTCATGTCTGTCTCTCTCTCTCCCTCATGTCTCTCTCTCGCTCCCTCAAGTCTCTGTCTCTCTCCCTCCCTCCCTCATGTCTCTCACTCTCTCCCTCCCTCCCTCATATCTGTCTCTCTCTCTCCCTCTCTCCCTCCATGTCTGTCTCTCACTCCCTCCATGTCTCTCTCTCCCCTATGCCATGCCTCTCTCTCTCCCTCCATGCCACTCTCTCTCCCTCCGTGACTCTCTCCCTCCATGCCTCTCTCTCCCTCTCCCTCCCTCCATGCCTCTCTCTATCTCCCTCCGTAGATGCCCCTCTCTCTCCATCCCACCATGCCTCTCCGTCTCGATCCTCCATTTCTCTCTCTCTCTCTCTCCCTCAAGTCTCTCTCTCTCTCACTCCCTCATGTCTCTCACTCTCCCTCACCTTCATGTCTCTCTCTCTCTCGATCTCCCTCATGTCTCTCTCTCGCTCTCTCCCTCATGTCTCTTTCTCCATCTCCCTCATGTCTCTCTCTCGCTCCCTCCCTCATGTCTCTCTCTCGCTCGCTCCCTTATGACTCTCTCTCGCTCGCTCCCTCATGTCTCTCTCTCGCATCCTCTATCATGTCTCTCTCTCTCCGTCATGTCTCTCTCTCTCTTCCTCCCTCATATCAATCTCCTGCCCTCCCTCATGACTCTCTCTCTCCCTCCCTCATGCCTCTCTCTCTCCCTCCGTGACTCTCTCTCTCCCTCCATGCCTCTCTCTCTCTCCATCCCTACATGCCGCTCACTCTCTCCCTCCCTCCATGCCTCCCTCTCATTCCCTCCATGCCCCTCTCTCCCTCCCACCATGCCTATCTCTCTCTCCCTCCCTCCATGCCTCTCTCTCTCTCCATCCATCGTGTCTCTCTCTCTCCCTCACTCCCTCATGTCTCTCTCTCTCTCTCTCCCTCATGTCTCTCTCTCTCCCTCCCTCATCTCTCTCTCACTCCCTCCCTCATGTGTTTCTCTTGCACCTCCCTCATGTATCTCTCTCTCTCCTTCACTCCCTCATGTATCTCTCCCTCCCTCCTTCCATCATGTCGCTCTCTCTCTCCCTCCCTCCATGTCTGTCTCTCTCTCCCTCCTTGCCTCTCTCTCCCTCCGTGACTCTCTCTCCCTCCATGCCTCTCACTCTCTCCATCCCTACATGCCTCTCTCTCTCTCATTCCCTCCATGCGTCTTTCACCCTCCCTCCATGCCTCTCTCTCCCTCCCTCCATGCCTCTCTCTCTCCCTCCCTCCATGCCTCTCGCTCTTTCTCTCCCTCCCTCCATGCCTCTCGCGCTCTCTCTCCCTCCCTCCATGCCTGTTGCTCTCTCTCTCCCTCCCTCCATCCATGACTCCCTCTCTCTCCCTCCCTCATTCCCTCCATGTCTCTCTCTCTCTCGCTCCCTCCATGCCTCTCCCTCTCTCCCACCATCTCTCTCTCGCTCCTCCATGTCTCTCGCTCTGTCTCCCTCAAGTCTCTCTCTCTCTCCCTCCCTCATGTCTCTCACTCTCCCTCACCATGTCTCTATCTCTCTCTGTCTCCCTCATGTCTCTTTCTCGCTCCCTCCCTCATGTCTCTCTCTCGCTCCCTCCCTCCCTCATGTCTCTCTCTGTCTCTCCCACAAGTCTCTCACTCTCTCCCTCACACAGGTCTCTCTCTCTCTCCCTCCCTCCATGACTCTCTCTCTCTCCATCCATCGTGTCTCTCTCTCTCCCTCACTCCCTCATGTCTCTCTCTCTCTCTCCCTCATGTCTCTCTCTCTCCTCCCTCATCTCTCTCTCACTCCCTCCCTCATGTGTTTCTCTTGTACCTCCCTCATGTATCTCTCTCTCTCCTTCCCTCCCTCATGTCTCTCTCTCTCCCTCCTTCCATCATGTCGCTCTCTCTCTCCCTCCCTCCATGTCTGTCTCTCTCTCCCTCCTTGCCTCTCTCTCTCCCTCCGTGACTCTCTCTCCCTCCATGCCTCTCTCTCCCTCCATGCCTCTCTCTCCCTCCATCCCTACATGCCTCTCTCTCTCTCATTCCCTCCATGCCTCTCTCACCCTCCCTCCATGCCTCTCTCTCTCCCTCCCTCCATGCCTCTCTCTCTCCCTCCATGCCTCTCTCTCTCTCTCCCTCCCTCCATGCCTCTCTCTCTCCCTCCCTCCATGCCTCTCTCTCTCTCCCTCCCTCCATGCCTCTCGCTCTTTCTCTCCCTCCCTCCATGCCTCTCGCTCTTTCTCTCCCTCCCTCCATGCCTCTCGCTCTTTCTCTCCCTCCCTCCATGCCTCTCGCTCTCTCTCTCCCTCCCTCCATGACTCCCTCTCTCTCCCTCCCTCATTCCCTCCATGGCTCTCTCTCTCTCGCTCCCTCCATGCCTCTCCCTCTCTCCCACCATCTCTCACTCGCTCCTCCATGTCTCTCGCTCTGTCTCCCTCAAGTCTCTCTCTCTCTCCCTCCCTCATGTCTCTCACTCTCCCTCACCATGTCTCTATCTCTCTCTGTCTCCCTCATGTCTCTTTCTCGCTCCCTCCCTCATGTCTCTCTCTCGCTCCCTCCCTCCCTCATGTCTCTCTCTCCCTCCCTCATGTCTCTCTCTCCCTCCCTCATGTCTCTCTCTCCCTCCCTCATGTCTCTCTCTCCCTCCCTCATGTCTCTCTCTCCCTCCCTCATGTCTCTCTCTCCCTCCCTCATGTCTCTCTCTCCCTTCCTCATGTCTCTCTCTCTCTCTCTCGCACCCGTGTGCGTCTCTCTTCCACCGTGTGGCTCTCTCTCTCCGTCCATGCCTCTCTCTCACTCCCTCCCTCATGCCTCTCTCTCTATCTCCCTCGCTCATGCCTCTCTCTCACACTCCCTCATGTCTCTCTCTCTCCCTCAAGTCTCTCTCTCCCTCCCTCCCTCATTTCTCTCTCACTCTCTCCCTCCCCGTGTGCCTCTCTCTCTCTTCCCCATGTGCGTCTCTCTCTCTCTCCCACCATGTGCCTCTCTCTCTCCCTCCATGCCTCTCTCTCACTCCCTCCCTCATCTCTCACTCCCTATCTCTCCCTCAAGTCTCTCTCTCTCCCTCAAGTCTCTCTCTCTCTCTCCCTCAAGTCTCTCTCTCTCTCTCCCTCAAGGCTCTCTCTCTCTCCTTCAAGTCTCTCTCTCTCTCGCCCTCAAGTCTCTCTCTCTCTCCCTCAAGTCTCTCTCTCTAACTCGCTCCCTAATATCTCTCTCTCTCACTCCCTCCCTAATGTCTCTCTCTCATTCCCTCCCGCAAGTCTCTCTCCCTCCCTCATGTCTCTCTCTCTCTCCCTCCCTCCCTCATGTTTCTCGCACTCTCCCACGCTCCCTCATGTCTCTCTATATCTCTCACTCCCTCATGTCTCTCACTTTATCCCTCCCTCCCTCATGTCTCTGTCTCTCCCTCCCTCCCTCATGTCTCTCTCTCTCTCCCTCCCTTTCTGCCTCCATTTCTGTCTCACTCCCTCCATGTCTCTCTCTCCTTCACTCCATGCCTCTCTCTCCCTCCCTCCATGCCTCTCTCTCTCTCCCTCCCTCCATGCCTCTCTCTCTCCCTCCCTCCATGCCTCTCTCTCTCTCCCTCCCTCCATGCCTCTCTCTCTCTCCCTCCCTCCATGCCTCTCTCTCTCCTCCCTCCATGCCTCTCTCTCTCCCTCCCTCCATGCCTCTCTCTCTCTCCCTCCCTCCATGCCTCTCTCTCGCTCCCTCCCTCCATGCCTCTCTCTCTCTCCCTCCCTCCATGCCTCTCTCTCTCTCCCTCCCTCCATGCCTCTCTCTCTCTCCCTCCCTCCCTCCATGCCTCTCTCTCTCTCCCTCCCTCCATGCCTCTCTCTCTCCCTCCCTCCATGCCTCTCTCTCTCTCATTCCCTCCATGTCTCTCTCTCGCTCCCTCCCTAGTGTCTCTCTCTCGCCCCCTTCCTCATGTCTCTCTCTCGCTCGCTCCCTCTTGTCTCTCTCTCGCACCCTCTATCATGTCTCTCTCTCTCCCTCCCTCATGTCTCTCTCTCTCCCTCCCTCATATCAATCTCCCGCCCTCCCTCATGACTCTCTCTCCCTCCCTCATGTCTCTCTCTCGCTCCCTCATGCCTCTCTCTCTCCCTCCGTGACTCTCTCTCTCCCTCCATGCCTCTCTCTCTCTCCATCCCTACATGCCGCTCACTCACTCCCTCCCTCCATGCCTCCCTCTCATTCCCTCCATGCCCCTCTCTCCCTCCCACCATGCCTCTCTCTCTCTCCCTCCCTCCATGACTATCTCTTTCTCCATCCATCGTGTCTCTCTCTCTCCCTCACTCCCTCATGTCTCTCTCTCTCTCTCATGTCTCTCTCTCTCCCTCCCTCATCTCTCTCTCACTCCCTCCCTCATGTGTTTCTCCTGCACCTCCCTCATGTATCTCTCTCTCTCCTTCGCTCCCTCATGTATCTCTCTCGCCCTCCCTCCCTCATGTCTCTCTCTCTCTCCCTCCATGCCTCTCTCTCTCTCTCCCTCCATGCCTCTCTCTCTCTCCCTCCCTCCATGCCTCTCTCTCTCTCCCTCCCTCCATGCCTCTCTCTCTGTCCCTCCCTCCATGCCTCTCGCTCTTTCTCTCCCTCCCTCCATGCCTCTCGCTCTCTCTCTCCCTCCCTCCATGCCTCTCGCTCTCTCTCTCCCTCCCTCCCTCCATGACTCCCTCTCTCTCCCTCCCTCATTCCCTCCATGGCTCTCTCTCGCTCCCTCCATGCCTCTCCCTCTCTCCCACCATCTCTCTCCCGCTCCTGCATGTCTCTCGCTCTCTCTCCCTCAAGTCTCTCTCTCTCTCTCCCTCCCTCATGTCTCTCACTCTCCCTCACAATGTCTCTATCTCTCTCTGTCTCCCTCATGTCTCTTTCTCGCTCCCTCCCTCATGTCTCTCTCTGTCTCTCCCACAAGTCTCCCACTCTCTCCCTCACACAGGTCTCTCTCTCCCTCCCTCATGTCTTTGTCTTCCTCCCTCATGTCTCTCTCTCGCCCTCTCCCTCTTGTCCATCTCTTGCTCGCTCCCTCATTTCTCTCTCTCCCTCCCTCATGTCTCTCACTCTCCCTCACCCTCATGTCTATCTCTCTCTGTCTCCCTCATGTCTCTCTCTCGCTCCCTCCCTCATGTCTCTCTCTCGCCCTCTCCCTCATGTCTATCTCTTGCTCGCTCCCTCATGTTTCTCTCGCCCTTCCTCATGTCTCTCTCTCTTTCTCTCTCACCCGTGTGCGTCTCTCTCCCACCGTGTGGCTCTCTCTCTCCGTCCATGCCTCTCTCTCACTCCCTCCCTCATGCCTCTCTCTCTATCTCCCTCGCTCATGCCTCTCTCTCTCACTCCCTCATGTCTCTCTCTCTCTCCCTCAAGTCTCTCTCTCTCTCCCTCAAGTCTCTCTCTCCCTCCCTCATTTCTCTCTCACTCTCTCCCACCGTGTGCCTCTCTCTCCCTCCCCATGTGCGTCTCTCTCTCACTCCCTCCCTATCTCTCCCTCAAGTCTCTCTCTCTCCCTCAAGTCTCTCTCTCTAACTCCCTCCCTAATATCTCTCTCTCTCACTCCCTCCCTAATGTCTCTCTCTCTCTCCCTCCCTCACGTGTCGCTCTCCTCCCTCCCTCATGTCTATCTCCCACCCCCATGTCTCTTTCTCTCTCTCGCTCTCTCATGTCTCTCTCTCCCTCCCTCATGTCTCTCTCTCTCCCTCCCTCATGTCTCTCTCTCCCTCCCTCATGTCTCTCTCTCTCCCTCCCTCATGTCTCTCTCTCCCTCCCTCATGTCTCTCTCTCTCCCTCCCTCATGTGTAGCTCTCCCTCCCTCCCTCATGTATCTCCCACACTCATGTCTCTTTCTCTCTCTCCCTCCCTCATGTCTCTCTCTCTATCCCTCCCTCATCTCACTCTCTCTCTCCCTCTCTCATGTCTCTCTCTCTCTCCCACACTCCCTCATGTCACTCTCTCCCTCCCACATGTATCTCTCTCCCTCGCTCGTCTCTCTCTTGCTCCCTCCCTCATGTCTTTCTCTTGCACCTTCCCTCATGTCTCTCTCTCATTCCCTCCCGCAAGTCTCTCTCCCTCCCTCAAGTCTCTCTCTCATTCCCTCCCGCAAGTCTCTCTCCCTCCCTCAAGTCTCTCTCTCCCTCATGTCTCTCTCTCTCTCCCTCCCTCCCTCATGTTTCTCGCACTCTCCCATGCTCCCTCATGTCTCTCTATCTCTCTCACTCCCTCATGTCTCTCACTTTATCCTTCCCTCCCTCATGTCTCTCTCTCTCCCTCCCTCCCTCATGTCTCTCTCTCTCTCCCTCCCTTTCTGCCTCCATTTCTGTCTCACTCCCTCCATGTCTCTCTCTCTCGCCCTCCCTCCATGCCTCTCTCTCTGTGCCTCCCTCCATGCCTCTCTCTCTCTCCCTCCCTCCATGCCTCTCTCTCTCCCTCCCTCCATCCATGCCTCTCTCTCTCTCCCTCCCTCCATGCCTCTCTCTCTCCCTCCCTCCATGCCTCTCTCTCTCTCCCTCCCTCCATGCCTCTCTCTCTCTCCCTCCCTCCATGCCCCTCTCTCTCTCATTCCCTCCATGCCTCTCTCTTGCTCCCTCCCTCATGTCTCTCTCTCACTCCCACCGTGTACCTTTCTCTCTCTCTCTCCCGTGTGCGTCTCTCTCTCACTTCCACCGTGTGCCTCTCTACCTCCCTCCCTCATGTCTATCACCCTCCCTCATGTCTCTTTCTCTCTCTCCCTCTCTCGTCTCTCTCTCCCTCCCTCGTCTTGCTCTCGCTCCCTCCCTCATGTCTTTCTCTCGCTCCCTCCCTCCATGCCACTCTCTCATTCCCTCCATGCCTCTCACTCTCTATTTCCCTCCCTCCATGCCTCTCTCTCTCTCCCTCTCTCCAAGCCTCTTTCTCTCTCCCTCCATCATGTCTCTCTCTCGCTCCCTCCCTCATGTCTCTCTCTCTCTCCCTCATGTCTCTCTCTCTCTCCCTCCCTCATGTCTCTCTCTCTCTCCCTCCCTCATGTCTCTCTCTCCCTCCCACATGTCTCTCTCTCCCTCGCTCGTCTCTCTCTCTCTCCCTCCCTCATGTCTCTCTCTCATTCCCTCCCGCAAGTCTCTCTCCCTCCCTCATGTCTCTCTCTCTCTGTCCATCACTCCCTCATGTTTCTCTCTCTCTCCCTCATTTCTCTCTCTCTCTCTCTCCCTCATGTCTCTCTCTCTCCCTCCCTCATCTCTCTCTCGCTCCCTCCCTCATGTCTCTATCTTGCTCCCTCCCTCATGTGTCTCACTCCCTCCCGCACTCATGTCCATCTCTCTTTCCCTCCCTCAAGTCTCTATCTCCGTCCCTCAAGTCTCTCTTTCCCTCCTTCATGTCTCTTTCTCTCTCCCTCCCTCAAGTCTCTCTCTCACTCCCTCCCTAATGTCTATCTCTCTCTCCCTCCCTCACGTGTCGCTCTCCTCCCTCCCTCATGTCTATCTCCCACCTCCATGTCTCTTTCTCTCTCTCCCTCTCTCATGTCTCTCTCTCCCTCCCTCATGTGTCGCTCTCCCTCCCTCCCTCATGTATCTCCCACACTCATGTCTCTTTCTCTCTCTCCCTCCCTCATCTCTCCCTCTCTCTCGCTCCCTCATCTCACTCTCTCTCTCCCTCTCTCATGTCTCTCTCTCTCTCCCACACTCCCTCATGTCTCTCTCTCCCTCCCACATGTCTCTCTCTCCCTCGCTCGTCTCTCTCTCCCTCCCTCCCTCATGTCTCTCTCTCATTCCCTCCCGCAAGTATTTCTCCCTCACTCAAGTCTCTCTCTCCCTCCCTCATGTCTCTCTCTCATTCCCTCCCGCAAGTCTCTCTCCCTCCCTCAAGTCTCTCTCTCCCTCCCTCATGTCTCTCTCTCCCTCCCTCATGTCTCTCTCTCTCTCCGTCCCTCCGTCATGTTTCTCGCACTCTCCCACACTCCCTAATGTCTCTCTATCTCTCTCACTCCCTCATGTCTCTCTATGCCTCCCTCCCTCATGTCTCTCTCTCTCTCCCTCCCTCCCTCATGTCTCTCTCTCTCTCCCTCCCTCCCTCATGTCTCTCTCTCACTCCCTCCCTTTCTGCCTCCATTTCTGTCTCACTCCCTCCATGTCTCTCTCTCCTTCACTCCATGCCTCTCTCTCTCTCCCTCCCTCCATGCCTCTCTCTCTCCCTCCCTCCATGCCTCTCTCTCTCTCCCTCCCTCCATGCCTCTCTCTCTCCCTCCCTCCATGCCTCTCTCTCTCCCTCCCTCCATGCCTCTCTCTCTCTCCCTCCCTCCATGCCTCTCTCTCTCTGCCTCCCTCCATGCCTCTCTCTCTCTGCCTCCCTCCATGCCTCTCTCTCTCCCTCCCTTCATGCCTCTTTCTCTCTCCCTCCCTCCATGCCTCTCTCTCTCCCTCCCTCCCTCCATGCCTCTCTCTCTCTCCCTCCCTCCATGCCTCTCTCTCTCTCCCTCCCTCCATGCCCCTCTCTCCCTCCCTCCCTCCATGCCTTCTCTCTCTCCCTCCCTCCATGCCTCTCTCTCTCCCTCCCTCCATGCCTCTCTCTCTATCTCCCTCCCTCCATGCCTCTCTCTCTCCCTCCCTCCATGCCTCTCTCTCTCTCATTCCCTCCATGCCTCTCTCTTGCTCCCTCCCTCATGTCTCTCTCTCCCTCCCTCCCTCATGTCTCTCTCTCACTCCCACTGTGTACCTCTCTCTCTCTCTCTCTCGCCCATGTGCCTCTCTCTCTCCCGGGTGCATCTCTCTCTCTCTCCCACCGTGTGCCTCTCTACCTCCCTCCCTCATGTCTATCACCCTCCCTCATGTCTCTTTCTCTCTCTCCCTCGTCTCGCTCTAGCTCCCTCCCTCATGTCTTTCTCTCGCTCCCTCCCTCCATGCCTCTCTCTCATTCCCTCCATGCCTCTCACTCTCTATTTCCCTCCCTTCATGCCTCTCTCTCTCTCCCTCTCTCCAAGCCTCTCTCTCTCTCCCTCCCTCATGTCTCTCTCTCTCTCCCTCCCTCATGTCTCTCTCTCTCTCTGTCCATCACTCCCTCATGTTTCTCTCTCTCTCTCCCTCATGTCTCTCTCTCTCCCTCCCTCATCTCTCTCTCGCTCCCTCCCTCATGTCTCTCTCTTGCTCCCTCCCTCATGTGTCTCACTCCCTCCTGCACTCATGTCCGTCTCTCTTTCCCTCCCTCAAGTCTCTATCTCCCTCCCTCAAGTCTCACTTTCCCTCCTTCATGTCTCTTTCTCACTCCCTCCCTCAAGTCTCTCTCTCACTCCCTCCCTAATGTCTATCTCTCTCTCCCTCCCTCACGTGTCGCTCTCCTCCCTCCCTCATGTCTATCTCCCACCCCCATGTCTCTTTCTCTCTCTCCCTCCCTCATCTCTCTCTCGCTCCCTCCCTCATTTGTTTCTCTTGCACCCTCCCTCCCTCATGTATCTCTCTCTCTCCTTCGCTCTCTCATGTCTCTCTCTCTCCCTCCCTCCCTCATGTCTCTCTCTCTCCCTCCCTCCATCATGTCTCTCCCTCTCCCTCCCTCCATGTCTGTCTCTCTCTCCCTCCCTACATGCCTCTCTCTCTCTCCCTGCCTCCATGCCTCTCTCTCTCTCCATCGTGTCTCTCTCTCCCTCACTCCTCTTGTCTCTCTCTCTCCCTCATGTCTCTCTCCTTCCCTCCCTCATCTCTCTCTCTCTCCCTCCCTCATGTGTTTTCCTTGCACCCTCCCTCCCTCATGTATCTCTCTCTCTCCTTCGCTCCCTCATGTCTCTGTCTCTCACTCCCTCCCTCATGTCTCTCTCTCTCCCTCCCTCCATCATGTCTCTCTCTCTCCCTCCCTCCATCATGTCTCTCTCTCTCTCCCTCCCTCCATGTCTGTCTCTCTCTCCCTGCATGCCTCTCTCTCTCCCTCCGTGACTCTCTCTCTCCCACCATGCCTCTCTCTCCCCATCCCTACATGCCTCTCACTCTCTCCATCCCTACATGCCTCTCTCTCTCTCATTCCCTCCATGCCTCTCTCTCCCTCCCTCCCTCCATGCCTCTCTCTCCCTCCCTCCATGCCTCTCTCTCTCTCCCTCCCTCCATGCCTCTCGCTCTTTCCCGCCCTCCCTCCATGCCTCTCACTCTCTCTCTCCCTCCATTCCTCTCTCTCTCTCCATCCCTGCATGCCTCTCTCTCTCATTCCCTCCATGCCTCTAACTCCCACCCTCCATGTCTCTCTCTCTCTCCCTCCCTCCATGCCTCTCTCTCTCCCTCCATCGTCTCTCTCTCTCTCCCTCACTCCCTCTTGTCTCTCTCTCTCCCTCATGTCTCTCTCCCTCCCTCATCTCTCTCTCTCCCTCCCTCCCTCATGTGTTTCTCTTGCACCCTCCCACCCTCATGTATCTCTCTCTCTCTCCTTCACTCCCTCATGTCTCTCTCTCTCCCTCCCTCCAACATATCTCTCTCTCTCCCTCCCTCCATGTCTGTCTCTCTCTCCATCCATGCCTCTCTCTCTCCATCCATGCATGCCTCACTCTCTCATTCCCTCCATGACTCTCTCTCCCTCCCTCCATGCCTCTCTCTCTCTCCCTCCCTCCATACCTCTCTCTCTCTCCCTCCAACGTGTCTCTATCTCCCTCACTCCCTCATGTCTCTCTCTCTCTCTCCCTCATGTCTCTATCTCTCTCTGTCTCCCTCATGTCTCTCTCTCGCTCCCTCCCTCATGTCTCTCTCTCGCTCCCTCCCTCATGTCTCTCTCTCGCCCTCCCTCATGTCCAACTCTTGCTCGCTGCCTCATGTCTCTCTCTCCCTCACTCATGTCTCTCACTCTCCCTCACCTTCATGTCTCTATCTCTCTCTGTCTCCCTCATGTGTCTCTCTCTCTGCCTCCCTCCATGCCTCTCTCTCTCTGCCTCCCTCCATGCCTCTCTCTCTCTCCCTCCCTCCATGCCTCTCTCTCTCTCCCTCCCTCCATGCCTCTCTCTCTCTCCCTCCCTCCATGCCTCTCTCTCTCTCCCTCCCTCCATGCCTCTCTCTCTCTCTCCCTCCCTCCATGCCTCTCTCTCTCTCGCTCCCTCCATGCCTCTCTCTCCCTCCCTCCCTCCATGCCTCTCTCTCACTCCCACCGTGTGCCTCTCTCTCTCTCTCCCCCGTGTGCCTCTCTCTCTCCCCTGTGTGTGTGTCTCTCTCTCTCCCAACGTGTGCCTCTCTCTCTCCCTCCCTCATGTCTCTCTCTCGAACTCTCCCTCATGTCTCTCTCTCTCCCTCCCTCCAACATATCTCTCTCTCTCCCTCCCTCCATGTCTGTCTCTCTCTCCATCCATGCCTCTCTCTCCATCCATGCATGCCTCACTCTCTCATTCCCTCCATGACTCTCTCTCCCTCCCTCCATGCCTCTCTCTCTCTCCCTCCCTCCATACCTCTCTCTCTCTCCCTCCAACGTGTCTCTATCTCCCTCACTCCCTCATGTCTCTCTCTCTCCCTCCCTCATGTCTCTCTCTCCCTCCCTCATGTCTCTCTCTCTCTCCGTCCCTCCGTCATGTTTCTCGCACTCTCCCACACTCCCTAATGTATCTCTATCTCTCTCACTCCCTCATGTCTCTCTATGCCTCCCTCCCTCATGTCTCTCTCTCTCTCCCTCCCTGCCTCATGTCTCTCTCTCTCTCCCTCCCTCCCTCATGTCTCTCTCTCACTCCCTCCCTTTCTGCCTCCATTTCTGTCTCACTCCCTCCATGTCTCTCTCTCCTTCACTCCATGCCTCTCTCTCTCTCCCTCCCTCCATGCCTCTCTCTCTCCCTCCCTCCATGCCTCTCTCTCTCTCCCTCCCTCCATGCCTCTCTCTCTCCCTCCCTCCATGCCTCTCTCTCTCTCCCTCCCTCCATGCCTCTCTCTCTCTGCCTCCCTCCATGCCTCTCTCTCTCTGCCTCCCTCCATGCCTCTCTCTCTCCCTCCCTTCATGCCTCTTTCTCTCTCCCTCCCTCCATGCCTCTCTCTCTCTCCCTCCCTCCCTCCATGCCTCTCTCTCTCTCCCTCCCTCCATGCCTCTCTCTCTCTCCCTCCCTCCATGCCCCTCTCTCCCTCCCTCCCTCCATGCCTTCTCTCTCTCCCTCCCTCCATGCCTCTCTCTCTCCCTCCCTCCATGCCTCTCTCTCTATCTCCCTCCCTCCATGCCTCTCTCTCTCCCTCCCTCCATGCCTCTCTCTCTCTCATTCCCTCCATGCCTCTCTCTTGCTCCCTCCCTCATGTCTCTCTCTCCCTCCCTCCCTCATGTCTCTCTCTCACTCCCACTGTGTACCTCTCTCTCTCTCTCTCTCGCCCATGTGCCTCTCTCTCTCCCGGGTGCATCTCTCTCTCTCTCCCACCGTGTGCCTCTCTACCTCCCTCCCTCATGTCTATCACCCTCCCTCATGTCTCTTTCTCTCTCTCCCTCGTCTCGCTCTAGCTCCCTCCCTCATGTCTTTCTCTCGCTCCCTCCCTCCATGCCTCTCTCTCATTCCCTCCATGCCTCTCACTCTCTATTTCCCTCCCTTCATGCCTCTCTCTCTCTCCCTCTCTCCAAGCCTCTCTCTCTCTCCCTCCCTCATGTCTCTCTCTCTCTCCCTCCCTCATGTCTCTCTCTCTCTCTGTCCATCACTCCCTCATGTTTCTCTCTCTCTCTCCCTCATGTCTCTCTCTCTCCCTCCCTCATCTCTCTCTCGCTCCCTCCCTCATGTCTCTCTCTTGCTCCCTCCCTCATGTGTCTCACTCCCTCCTGCACTCATGTCCGTCTCTCTTTCCCTCCCTCAAGTCTCTATCTCCCTCCCTCAAGTCTCACTTTCCCTCCTTCATGTCTCTTTCTCACTCCCTCCCTCAAGTCTCTCTCTCACTCCCTCCCTAATGTCTATCTCTCTCTCCCTCCCTCACGTGTCGCTCTCCTCCCTCCCTCATGTCTATCTCCCACCCCCATGTCTCTTTCTCTCTCTCCCTCCCTCATCTCTCTCTCGCTCCCTCCCTCATTTGTTTCTCTTGCACCCTCCCTCCCTCATGTATCTCTCTCTCTCCTTCGCTCTCTCATGTCTCTCTCTCTCCCTCCCTCCCTCATGTCTCTCTCTCTCCCTCCCTCCATCATGTCTCTCCCTCTCCCTCCCTCCATGTCTGTCTCTCTCTCCCTCCCTACATGCCTCTCTCTCTCTCCCTGCCTCCATGCCTTTCTCTCTCTCCATCGTGTCTCTCTCTCCCTCACTCCTCTTGTCTCTCTCTCTCCCTCATGTCTCTCTCCTTCCCTCCCTCATCTCTCTCTCTCTCCCTCCCTCATGTGTTTTCCTTGCACCCTCCCTCCCTCATGTATCTCTCTCTCTCCTTCGCTCCCTCATGTCTCTGTCTCTCACTCCCTCCCTCATGTCTCTCTCTCTCCCTCCCTCCATCATGTCTCTCTCTCTCCCTCCCTCCATCATGTCTCTCTCTCTCTCCCTCCCTCCATGTCTGTCTCTCTCTCCCTGCATGCCTCTCTCTCTCCCTCCGTGACTCTCTCTCTCCCACCATGCCTCTCTCTCCCCATCCCTACATGCCTCTCTCTCTCTCATTCCCTCCATGCCTCTCTCTCTCTCATTCCCTCCATGCCTCTCTCTCCCTCCCTCCCTCCATGCCTCTCTCTCCCTCCCTCCATGCCTCTCTCTCTCTCCCTCCCTCCATGCCTCTCGCTCTTTCCCGCCCTCCCTCCATGCCTCTCACTCTCTCTCTCCCTCCATTCCTCTCTCTCTCTCCATCCCTGCATGCCTCTCTCTCTCATTCCCTCCATGCCTCTAACTCCCACCCTCCATGTCTCTCTCTCTCTCCCTCCCTCCATGCCTCTCTCTCTCCCTCCATCGTCTCTCTCTCTCTCCCTCACTCCCTCTTGTCTCTCTCTCTCCCTCATGTCTCTCTCCCTCCCTCATCTCTCTCTCTCCCTCCCTCCCTCATGTGTTTCTCTTGCACCCTCCCACCCTCATGTATCTCTCTCTCTCTCCTTCACTCCCTCATGTCTCTCTCTCTCCCTCCCTCCAACATATCTCTCTCTCTCCCTCCCTCCATGTCTGTCTCTCTCTCCATCCATGCCTCTCTCTCTCCATCCATGCATGCCTCACTCTCTCATTCCCTCCATGACTCTCTCTCCCTCCCTCCATGCCTCTCTCTCTCTCCCTCCCTCCATACCTCTCTCTCTCTCCCTCCAACGTGTCTCTATCTCCCTCACTCCCTCATGTCTCTCTCTCTCTCTCCCTCATGTCTCTATCTCTCTCTGTCTCCCTCATGTCTCTCTCTCGCTCCCTCCCTCATGTCTCTCTCTCGCTCCCTCCCTCATGTCTCTCTCTCGCCCTCCCTCATGTCCAACTCTTGCTCGCTGCCTCATGTCTCTCTCTCCCTCACTCATGTCTCTCACTCTCCCTCACCTTCATGTCTCTATCTCTCTCTGTCTCCCTCATGTGTCTCTCTCTCTGCCTCCCTCCATGCCTCTCTCTCTCTGCCTCCCTCCATGCCTCTCTCTCTCTCCCTCCCTCCATGCCTCTCTCTCTCCCTCCCTCCATGCCTCTCTCTCTATCTCCCTCCCTCCATGCCTCTCTCTCTCCCTCCCTCCATGCCTCTCTCTCTCTCATTCCCTCCATGCCTCTCTCTTGCTCCCTCCCTCATGTCTCTCTCTCCCTCCCTCCCTCATGTCTCTCTCTCACTCCCACTGTGTACCTCTCTCTCTCTCTCTCTCGCCCATGTGCCTCTCTCTCTCCCGGGTGCATCTCTCTCTCTCTCCCACCGTGTGCCTCTCTACCTCCCTCCCTCATGTCTATCACCCTCCCTCATGTCTCTTTCTCTCTCTCCCTCGTCTCGCTCTAGCTCCCTCCCTCATGTCTTTCTCTCGCTCCCTCCCTCCATGCCTCTCTCTCATTCCCTCCATGCCTCTCACTCTCTATTTCCCTCCCTTCATGCCTCTCTCTCTCTCCCTCTCTCCAAGCCTCTCTCTCTCTCCCTCCCTCATGTCTCTCTCTCTCTCCCTCCCTCATGTCTCTCTCTCTCTCTGTCCATCACTCCCTCATGTTTCTCTCTCTCTCTCCCTCATGTCTCTCTCTCTCCCTCCCTCATCTCTCTCTCGCTCCCTCCCTCATGTCTCTCTCTTGCTCCCTCCCTCATGTGTCTCACTCCCTCCTGCACTCATGTCCGTCTCTCTTTCCCTCCCTCAAGTCTCTATCTCCCTCCCTCAAGTCTCACTTTCCCTCCTTCATGTCTCTTTCTCACTCCCTCCCTCAAGTCTCTCTCTCACTCCCTCCCTAATGTCTATCTCTCTCTCCCTCCCTCACGTGTCGCTCTCCTCCCTCCCTCATGTCTATCTCCCACCCCCATGTCTCTTTCTCTCTCTCCCTCCCTCATCTCTCTCTCGCTCCCTCCCTCATTTGTTTCTCTTGCACCCTCCCTCCCTCATGTATCTCTCTCTCTCCTTCGCTCTCTCATGTCTCTCTCTCTCCCTCCCTCCCTCATGTCTCTCTCTCTCCCTCCCTCCATCATGTCTCTCCCCTCTCCTCCCTCCATGTCTGTCTCTCTCTCCCTCCCTACATGCCTCTCTCTCTCTCCCTGCCTCCATGCCTTTCTCTCTCTCCATCGTGTCTCTCTCTCCCTCACTCCTCTTGTCTCTCTCTCTCCCTCATGTCTCTCTCCTTCCCTCCCTCATCTCTCTCTCTCTCCCTCCCTCATGTGTTTTCCTTGCACCCTCCCTCCCTCATGTATCTCTCTCTCTCCTTCGCTCCCTCATGTCTCTGTCTCTCACTCCCTCCCTCATGTCTCTCTCTCTCCCTCCCTCCATCATGTCTCTCTCTCTCCCTCCCTCCATCATGTCTCTCTCTCTCTCCCTCCCTCCATGTCTGTCTCTCTCTCCCTGCATGCCTCTCTCTCTCCCTCCGTGACTCTCTCTCTCCCACCATGCCTCTCTCTCCCCATCCCTACATGCCTCTCTCTCTCATTCCCTCCATGCCTCTCTCTCTCTCATTCCCTCCATGCCTCTCTCTCCCTCCCTCCCTCCATGCCTCTCTCTCCTCCCTCCATGCCTCTCTCTCTCTCCCTCCCTCCATGCCTCTCGCTCTTTCCCGCCCTCCCTCCATGCCTCTCACTCTCTCTCTCCCTCCATTCCTCTCTCTCTCTCCATCCCTGCATGCCTCTCTCTCTCATTCCCTCCATGCCTCTAACTCCCACCCTCCATGTCTCTCTCTCTCTCCCTCCCTCGTCTCTCTCTCTCTCCCTCACTCCCTCTTGTCTCTCTCTCTCCCTCATGTCTCTCTCCCTCCCTCATCTCTCTCTCTCCCTCCCTCCCTCATGTGTTTCTCTTGCACCCTCCCACCCTCATGTATCTCTCTCTCTCTCCTTCACTCCCTCATGTCTCTCTCTCTCCCTCCCTCCAACATATCTCTCTCTCTCCCTCCCTCCATGTCTGTCTCTCTCTCCATCCATGCCTCTCTCTCTCCATCCATGCATGCCTCACTCTCTCATTCCCTCCATGACTCTCTCTCCCTCCCTCCATGCCTCTCTCTCTCTCCCCTCCCTCCATACCTCTCTCTCTCTCCCTCCAACGTGTCTCTATCTCCCTCACTCCCTCATGTCTCTCTCTCTCTCTCCCTCATGTCTCTATCTCTCTCTGTCTCCCTCATGTCTCTCTCTCGCTCCCTCCCTCATGTCTCTCTCTCGCTCCCTCCCTCATGTCTCTCTCTCGCCCTCCCTCATGTCCAACTCTTGCTCGCTGCCCTCATGTCTCTCTCTCCCTCACTCATGTCTCTCACTCTCCCTCACCTTCATGTCTCTATCTCTCTCTGTCTCCCTCATGTGTCTCTCTCTCTGCCTCCCTCCATGCCTCTCTCTCTCTGCCTCCCTCCATGCCTCTCTCTCTCTCCCTCCCTCCATGCCTCTCTCTCTCTCCCTCCCTCCATGCCTCTCTCTCTCTCCCTCCCTCCATGCCTCTCTCTCTCTCCCTCCCTCCATGCCTCTCTCTCTCTCCCTCCCTCCATGCCTCTCTCTCTCTCTCCCTCCCTCCATGCCTCTCTCTCTCTCGCTCCCTCCATGCCTCTCTCTCCCTCCCTCCCTCCATGCCTCTCTCTCACTCCCACCGTGTGCCTCTCTCTCTCTCTCCCCCGTGTGCCTCTCTCTCTCCCCTGTGTGTGTGTCTCTCTCTCTCCCAACGTGTGCCTCTCTCTCTCCCTCCCTCATGTCTCTCTCTCGAAACTCTCCCTCAAGTCTCTCTCTCTCTCTCCCTCAAGTCTCTCTCTCTCTCTCCCTCAAGTCTCTCGCTCTCTCTCCCTCAAGTCTCTCGCTCTCTCTCCCTCAAGTCTCTCGCTCTCTCTCCCTCAAGTCTCTCTCTCTCCCCCTCAACTCCCTCTCACACCCTCAAGTCCCTCTCGCTCTCCCTCCCTCATGTCTCTCTCTCTCTCACTCCATCCCTAATGTATCTCTCCCTCCCTCATGTGTCGCTCTACCTCACTCCCTCAATTCTATCTCCCTCCATCATGGCTCTTTCTCTCCCTCCCTCTCTCATGTCTCTCTCTCCCTCCCTCGTCTCGCTCTCGCTCCCTCCCTCATGTCTTTCTCTCGCTCCCCTCTCTCCATGCCTCTCTCTCTCTCATTCCCTCCATGCGTCTCTCTCTCTCACTCCCTACATGCTCTCTCTCTCACTCCCTCTCTCATGTCTCTCTCTCCCTCCCTCCCTCATGTCTCTCTCTCCCTCCCTCCCTCATGTCTCTCTCTCCCTCCCTCCTCATGTCTCTCTCTTCCTCCCTCCCTCATGTCTCTCTCTCCCTCCCTCCCTCATGTCTCTCTCTCCCTCCCTCCCTCATGTCTCTCGCTCTCTCCCTCCATTGTGTGTCTCTCTCTCTCCCTCATTTCCTCATGTCTCTCTCTCCCTCCCTCATGTCTCTCTCTCCCTCCCTCATGTCACTCTCTCCCTCCCTCATGTCACTCTCTCCCTCCCTCCCTCATGTCTCTCTCTCCCTCCCTCCCTCATGTCTCTCTCTCCCTCCCTCCCTCATGTCTCTCTCTCCCTCCCTCCCTCATGTCTCTCTCCCTCCCTCATCTCTCTCTCGCTCCCTCCCTCATTTGTTTCTCTTGCACCCTCCCTCCCTCATGTATATCTCTCTCTCCTTCGCTCCCTCATGTCTCTCTCTCTCCCTTCCTCCCTCATGTCTCTCTCTCTCCCTCCCTCCATCATGTCTCTCTCTCTCCCTCCCACCATGTCTGTCTCTCTCTCCCTCCATGCCTCTCTCTCTCCCTGGATCCATGCCTCTCTCTCTCTCTCCTTCGTGTCTCTCTCTTCCTCACTCCCCCATGTCTCTCTCTCTCTCTCCCTCATGTCTCTCTCCCTCCCTCCCTCATCTCTCTCTCTCCCTCCCTCATGTGTTTCCCTTGCACCCTCCCTCCCTCATGTATCCTTCTCTCTCCTTCGCTCCCTCATGTCTCTCTCTCTCCCACCCTCCCTCATGTCTCTCTCTCTCCCTCCCTCCTTTATGTCTCACTCTCTCCCTCCCTCCATGTATGTCTCTCTCTCCCTCCATGTCTCTCTCTATGCCTCCGTGACTCTCTCTCTCTCCATCCCTACATGTCTCTCCCTCTCTCCCTCCCTCCATGCCTCTCTCTCTCTCTCCCTCCCTCCATGCCTCTCTCTCCCTCCCTCCATGCCTCTCTCTCCCTCCCTCCATGCCTCACTCTCTCCCTCCCTCATCTCTCTCTCTCTCCCTCCCTCATGTTTTTCTCTTGCACCCTCCCTCCCTCCCTCATGTATCTCTCTCTCTCCTCTCTCCCTCATGTCTCTCTCTCTCACTCCCTCCCTCATGTCTCTCTCTCTCCCTCCCACCATCATGTCTCTCTCTCTCCCTGCATGCCTCTCTCTCTCCCTCCGTGACTCTCTCTCTCCCACCATGCCTCTCTCTCTCCCACCATGCCTCTCTCTCTCCATCCCTACATGCCTCTCACTCTCTCCATCCCTACATGCCGCTCTATCTCTCATTCCCTCCATGCCTCACTCTACCTCCCTCCATGCCTCTCTCTCTCTCCCTCCCTCCATGCCTCTCTCTCTCTCCCTCCCTCCATGCTTCTCGCTCTCTCCCGCCCTCCCTCCATGCCTCTCACTCCCTCTCTCCCTCCATTCCTCTCTCTCTCCTTCTCTGCATGTCTCTCTCTCTCATTCCCTCCATGCCTCTATCTCCCACCCTCCATGTCTCTCTCTCTCTCTCCATCGTGTCTCTCTCTTTCTCCCTCATGTCTCTCTCTCACTGCCACCGTGTGCCTCTCTCTCTCTCTCCCCCGTGTGCCTCTCTCTCTCCCCTGTGTGTGTCTCTCTCTCTCCCAACGTGTGCATCTCTCTCTCCCTCCCTCATGTCTCTCTCTCGAACTCTCCCTCAAGTCTCTCTCTCTCTCTCCCTCAAGTCTCTCTCTCTCTCTCCCTCAAGTCTCTCTCTCTCTCCCTCAAGTCTCTCTCTCTCCCCCTCAACTCCCTCTCTCACCCTCAAGTCCCTCTCGCTCTCCCTCCCTCATGTCTCTCTCTCTCTCTCACTCCATCCCTAATGTCTCTCTCCCTCCCTCATGTGTCGCTCTACCTCACTCCCTCAATTCTATCTCCCTCCATCATGTCTCTTTTTCTCCCTCCCTCTCTCATGTCTCTCTCTCCCTCCCTCGTCTTGCTCTCGCTCCCTCCCTCATGTCTTTCTCTCGCTCCCTCTCTCCATGCCTCTCTCTCTCTCATTCCCTCCATGTCTCTCTCTCTCACTCCCTACATGCCTCTCTCTCTCACTCCCTCATGTCTCTCTCTCTGTCCATCACTCCCTCATGTCTCTCTCTCTCTCTCCCTCATGTCTCTCTCTCTCTCTCCCTCATGTCTCTCTCTTCCTCCCTCCCTCATGTCTCTCTCTCCCTCCCTCCCTCATGTCTCTCTCTCCCTCCCTCCCTCATGTCTCTCTCTCCCTCCCTCCCTCATGTCTCTCTCTCCCTCCCTCATGTCTCTCTCCCTCCCTCCCTCATGTCTCTCTCTCCCTCCCTCCATTGTGTCTCTCTCTCTCTCCCTCATTTCCTCATGTCTCTCTCTCCCTCCCTCATGTCTCTCTCTCCCTCCCTCATGTCTCTATCTCTCTGTCTCCCTCATGTCTCTCTCTTGCGCCCTCCCTCCATGCCTCTCTCTCTCTGCCTCCCTCCATGCCTCTCTCTCTCTCCCTCCATCCATGCCTCTCTCTCTCTCCCTCCCTCCATGCCTCTCCCTCTCTCCCTCCCTCCATGCCTCTCTCTCTCTCTCTCTCTCCATGCCTCCCTCTCTCTCATTCCCTCCATGCCTCTCTCTCGCTCCCTC
The DNA here is from genome assembly GCA_026770705.1 of Isurus oxyrinchus. Taxonomy (NCBI): domain Eukaryota; kingdom Metazoa; phylum Chordata; class Chondrichthyes; order Lamniformes; family Lamnidae; genus Isurus; species Isurus oxyrinchus. Next base: position 30,850 of record JANJGN010002149.1, read on the forward strand.
CCTCATGTCTCTCTCTCCCTCCCTCACTCATGTCTCTCTCACTCCCACCGTGTGCCTCTCTCTCTCTCCCGTGTGCCTCTCTCTCTCCCCTGTGTGTGTGTCTCTCTCTCTCCCAACGTGTGCCTCTCTCTCTCCCTCCCTCATGTCTCTGTCTCGAACTCTCCCTCAAGTCTCTCTCTCTCTCTCTCCCTCAAGTCTCTCTCTCTCTCTCCCTCATGTCTCTCTCTCTCTCTCCCTCAACTCCCTCTCTCACCCTCAAGTCGCTCTCTCTCTCCCTCCCTCATGACTCTCTCTCTCACTCCATCCCTAATGTCTCTCTCCCTCCCTCATGTGTCGTTCTACCTACCTCCCTCAATTCTATCTCCCTCCATCATGTCTCTTTCTCTCTCTCCCTCCCTCGTCTCGCTCTCGCTCCCTCCCTCATGTCTTTCTCTCGCTCCATCCCTCCATGCCTCTCTCTCTCTCATTCCCTCCATGCCTCTCTCTCTCACTCCCTCCATGCCTCTCTCTCTCTCACTCCCTCATGTCTCTCTCTCTCTCACTCCCTCATGTCTCTCTCTCTGTCCATCAATCCCTCATGTCTCTCTCTCTCTCTCCCTCATGTCTCTCGCTCTCTCTCCCTCATGTCTCTCTCTCTACCTCCCTCATCTCTCTCTCACTCCCTCCCTCATGTCACTCTCTGGCTCCCTCCCTCATGTCCCTCACTCCCTCCTGCACTCATGTCCATCTCTCTTTCCCTCCCTCAAGTCTCTATCTCCCTCCCTCAAGTCTCTCTCTCCCTCCCTCAAGTCTCTCTCTCCCTCCCTCATGTCTCTTTCTCTCTCTGGCTCCCTCCCTCATGTATCTCTCTCTCCCTCGCTCCCTCATGTCTCTCACTCTCTCCCTCCCTCCCTCATATCTCTCTCTCTCTCCCTCTGTCCCTCCATGTCTGTCTCTCACTCCCTCCATTTCTCTCTCTACCTCCTGCCATGCCTCTCTCTCTCACTCCATGCCACTCTCTCTCCCTCCGTGACTCTCTCCTTCCATGCCTCTCACTCTCTCCCTCCGAGCCATGCATCTCTCTATCTCCCTCCCTCCATGCCTATCTCTCCCTTCATCCCTCCAAGCCTCTTTCTCTATCCCTCCCTCCATGCCTCTCTCCCACTCCCTCCATCCATGCCTCTCTCTATCTCCCTCCCTACATGCCCAGCTCTCTCCATCCCTCCATGCCTCTCCCTTACCCTCCCTCCATGCCTCTCCCAATCGATCCTCCATTTCTCCCTTTCTCTCTCTCCCTCATGTCTCTCTCTCTCCCTCCCTCATGCCTCTCTCTCTCTCCCTCCCTCATGTCTCTCTCTCGCACCCTCCCTCATGTCTCTCTCGCTCCCTCCCTCATGTGTCTCTCGCTCCCTCCCTCATGTCTCTCTCGCTCCCTCCCTCATGTCTCTCTCTCTCTCCCTCCCTCATGTCTCTCTCTTGCGCCCTCCCTCATGTCTCTCTCTCGCTCCCTCCCTCATGTCTCTCTCTCGCTCCCTCCCTCATGTCTCTCTCTCGCTCCCTCATATCTCTCTCTCGTTCCCTCCCTCATGTCTCTCTCTCTCTCTTCCTCCCACATGTCTCTCTCTCTTCCTCCCTCATGTCTCTCTCTCCCGACCTCCCTCATGTCTCTCTCTTCCTCCCTCCCTCATGTCTCTCTCTCCCTCCCTCCCTCATGTCTCTCTCTCCCTCCCTCCCTTATGTCTCTCTCTCACCCTCCATTGTGTCTCTCTCTCTCCCTCACTCCCTCATGTCTCTCTCTCTCTCCCTCATGTCTCTGTCTCCCTCCCTCATCTCTCTCTCGCTCCCTCCCTCATTTGTTTCTCTTGCACCCTCCCTCCCTCATGTATATCTCTCTCCTTCACTCCCTCATGTCTCTCTCTCTCGCTCCCTCCCTCATATCTCTCTCTCTTCCTCCCACATGTCTCTCTCTCTTCCTCCCTCATGTCTCTCTCTCCCGACCTCCCTCATGTCTCTCTCTACCTCCCTCCCTCATGTCTCTCTCTCCCTCCCTCCCTCATGTCTCTCTCTCCCTCCCTCCCTTATGTCTCTCTCTCACCCTCCATTGTGTCTCTCTCTCTCCCTCACTCCCTCATGTCTCTCTCTCTCTCCCTCATGTCTCTGTCTCCCTCCCTCATCTCTCTCTCTCTCCCTCCCTCATCTCTCTCTCGCTCCCTCCCTCATTTGTTTCTCTTGCACCTCCCTCCCTCATGTATCTCTCTCTCTCCTTCGCTCCCTCATGTCTCTCTCTCTCCCTTCCTCCCTCATGTCTCTCTCTCTCTCCCTACCTCATGTCTCTCTCTCACGCCCTCCCTCATATCTCTCTCTCATTCCCTCCCTCATGTCTCTCTCTCGCTCCCTCCCTCATATCTCTCTCTCCCTCCCTCCCTCATGTCTCTCTCTCTTCCTCCCACATGTCTCTCTCTCTTCCTCCCTCATGTCTCTCTCTCCCGACCTCCCTCATGTCTCTCTCTCCCTCCCTCCCTCATGTCTCTCTCTCCCTCACTCCCTCATGTCTCTCTCGCTCTCCCTCATGTCTCTGTCTCCCTCCCTCATCTCTCTCTCGCTCCCTCCCTCATTTGTTTCTCTTGCACCCTCCCTCCCTCATGTATCTCTCTCTCCTTTGCTCCCTCATGTCTCTCTCTCTCCCTCCCTCCCTCATGTGTCTCTCTCTCCCTCCCTCCCTCATGTCTCTCTCTCTCCCTCCCTCCATGTCTGTCTCTCTCTCCCTCCATGCCTCTCTCTCTCTCCCTGCCTCCATGCCCCTCTCTCTCTCTCTCCATCGTGTCTCTCTCTTCCTCACTCTCCCATGTCTCTCTCTCTCTCTCTCCCTCATGTCTCTCTCCCTCCCTCCCTCATCTCTCTCTCTCCCTCCCTCATCTGTTTCCCTTGCACTCTCCCTCCCTCATGTATCTCTCTCTCTACTTCGCTCCCTCATGTCTCTCTCTCTCCCACCCCCCCTCATGTCTCTCTCTCTCCCTCCCTCCTTTATGTCTCACTCTCTCCCTCCCTCCATGTATGTCTCTCTCTCCCTCCATGCCTCTCTCTATGCCTCCGTGACTCTCCCTCCCTCCATGACTTTCTTTCTCCATCCCTACATGCCTCTCACTCTCTCCCTCCCTACGTGCCTCTCTCTCTCTCATTCCCTCCATGCCTCTCTCTCCCTCCCTCCCTCCATGACTCTCTCTCTCTCCCTCCCTCCATGCCTCTCTCTCTCTCCCTCCATGCCTCTCGCTCTCTCCCGCCCTCCCTCCATGCCACTCACTCTCTCCCTCCATTCCTCTCTCTCTCTCCATCCCTGCATGCATCTCTCTCTCATTCCCTCCATGCCTCTAACTCCCACCCTCCATGTCTCTCTCTCTCCCTCCCTCCATGCCTCTCTCTCTCCCTCCATCGTCTCTCTCTCCCTCACTCCCTCTTGTCTCTCTCTCTCCCTCATGTCTCTCTCCCTCCCTCATCTCTCTCCCTCCCTCCCTCATGTGTTTCTCTTGCACCCTCCCACCCTCATGTATCTCTCTCTCTCCTTCACTCCCTCATGTCTCTCTCCCTCCCTCCCTCATGTCTCTCTCTCTCCCTCCCTCCAACATGTCTCTCTCTCTCCCTCCCTCCATGTCTGTCTCTCTCTCCATCCATGCCCCTCTCTCTCCATCCATGCATGCCTCTCTCTCTCATTCCCTCCATGCCTCTCTCTCCATCCCTCCATGCCTCTCTCTCTCTCCCTCCAACGTGTCACTATCTCCCTCACTCCCTCATGTCTCTCTCTCTCTCCCTCATGTCTCTATCTCTCACTCCCTCCCTCATGTCGCACTCTCGCTCCCTCCCTCATGTCTCTCTCTCTCTCTCCCTCAAGTCTCACACTCTCTACCTTCCACAGGTCTCTCTCTCCCTCCATCCCTCATGTCTCTCTCTTGCCCTCCCTCATGTCCATCTCTTGCTCGCTCCCTCATGTCTCTCTCTCCCTCACTCATGTCTCTCACTCTCCCTCACCTTCATGTCTCTATCTCTCTCTGTCTCCCTCATGTCTCTCTCTCTCTCTCCCTACCTCCATTCCTCTCTCTCTCTGCCTCCCTCCATGCCTCTCTCTCTCTCCCTCCCTCCATGCCTCTCTCCTTCTCCCTCCCTCCATGCCTCTCTCTCTCTCTCATTCCCTCCATGCCTCTCTCTCGCTCCCTCCCTCATGTCTCTCTCTCACTCCCACCCTCATGTCTCTCTCTCCCGCCCTCGCTCATGTCTCTCTCTCTTCCTCCCTCATGTCTCTCTCTCTCTCCCTCCCTCATGTCTCTCTCTCGGTCCCTCCCTCATGTCTCTCTCTCGGTCCCTCCCTCATGTCTGTCTCTCGGTCCTTCCCTCATGTCTCTCTCTCCCTCCCTCCCTCCCTCATGTCTCTCTCTCCCTCCCTCCCACATGTCTCTCACTCCCTCATGTCTCTCTCTCCCTCCCTCCCTCATGTCTCTCTCTCCCTCCCTCCCTCATGTCTCTCTCTCCCTCCCTCCCTCATGTCTCTCCCTCCCTCCCTCATGTCTCTCTCTCCCTCCCTCCCTCCATGTCTGTCTCTCTCTCCCTCCATGCCTCTCTCTCTCCCACCCTCCATGCCTCTCTCTCTCACTCCCTCCATGCCTCTCTCTCTATCCCTCCCTACATGCCTCTCTCTCTCTCCCTCCCTCCATGCTTCTCACTCTCTCTCTTTCTCCCTCTATACCTCTGTCTCTCTCCCTCCCTCATGTCTCTCTCTCTCCCTCCCTCATGTCTCTCTCTCTCCCTCCCTCATGTCTCTCTCTCTCTCATTCCCTCCATGCCTCTCTCTCTCTCATTCCCTCCATGCCTCTCTCTCCCTCCTCCATGCCTCTCTCTATCTCCCTCCCTCCATGCATATATCTCCCTCCCTCCCTCCATGCCTATCTCTCTCTCTCTCCCTCCATGCCTCTCCCTCTATCCCTCCATCCATGACTATCTCTATCTCCCTCCCTACATGCCCCTCTCTCTCCATCCCTCCATGCCTCTCCCTCACCCTCCCTCCATTTCTCTCTTTCTCTCTCCTCAAGTCTCTCTCTCACTCCCTCATGTCTCTCACTCTCCCTCATCTTCATGTCTCTCTCTCTTTCACCATCTCCCTCATGTCACTCTCTCGCTCCCTCCCTCATGTCTCTCTCTCTCTCCCTCCCTCATGTCTGTCCCTTGCGCCCTCCCTCATGTCTCTCTCTTGGTCCCTCCCTCATGTCTCTCTCTCGGTCCTTCCCTCATGTCTCTCTCTCCCTCCCTCCCTCATGTCACTTTCTCGCTCCCTCCCTCCTGTCTCTCTCTCCCTCCCTCCCTCATGTCTCTCTCTCCCTCCCTCCCTCATGTCTCTCTCTCCCTCCCTCCCTCATGTCTCTCTCTCCCTCCCTCCTTCATGTCTCTCTCTCCCTCCCTCTCTCATGTCTCTCTCTCCCTCCCTCTCTCATGTCTCTCTCTCCCTCCCTCCCTCATGTCTCTCTCTCTCCCTCCATTGTGTCTCTCTCTCTCTCCCTCACTCCCTCATGTCTCTCTCTCCCTCCCTCATGTCTCTCTCTCCCTCCCTCATGTCTCTCTCTCCCTCCCTCATGGCTCTCTCTCCCTGCCTCCCTCATGTCTCTCTCTCCCTCCCTCCCTCATGTCTCTCTCTCCCTCCCACCCTCATGTCTCTCTCTCCCTCCCTCCCTCATGTCTCTCTCTCCCTCCCTCCCTCATGTCTCTCTCTCCCTCCCTCCCTCATGTCTCTCTCTCCCTCCCTCCCTCATGTCTCTCTCTCTCCCTCCATTGTGTCTCTCTCTCTCTCCCTCACTCTCTCATGTCTCTCTCTCCCTCCCTCATGTCTCTCTCTCCCTCCCTCATGTCTCTCTCTTGGTCGCTCCCTCATGTCACTCTCTCCCTCCCTCCCTCATGTCTCTCTCTCCCTCCCTCCCTCATGTCTCTCTCTCGCTCCCTCCCTCATCTCTCTCTCTCCCACACTCCCTCATGTCTCTCTCTCCCTCCCTCTTGTCTCTCTTTCCCTCACTTGTCTCTCTCTTGCTCCCTCCCTCATGTCTTTCTCTTGCTCCCTCCCTCATGTTTCACTCTCCCACACTCCCTCATGTCTCTCTCTTATTCCCTCCCTCAAGTCTCTCTCTCCCTCCCTCAAGTCTCTCTCGCACCCTCCCTCATGTCTCTCTCTCGCTCCCTCCCTCATGTCTCCCTCTCGCTCCCTCCCTCATGTCTCTCTCTCGACCCCTTCCTCATGTCTCTCTCTCACTCGCTACCTCATGACTCTCTCTCGCTCCCTCCCTCATGTCTCTCTCTTGCTCCCTCCCTCATGTCTCTCTCTCCCTCCCTCATGTCACTTTCTCGCTCCCTCCCTCATGTCTCTTCTCCCTCCCTCCCTCATGTCACTCTCTCTCTCCCTCCCTCATGTCTCTCTCTCCCTCCCTCCCTCATGTCTCTCTCCCTCCCTCATGTTTCTTTCTCTCTCTCCCTCTCTCATGTCTCTCTCTCCCGCCCTCGCTCATGTCTCTCTCTCTTCCTCCCTCATGTCTCTCTCTCTCTCCCTCCCTCATGTCTCTCTCTCGGTCCCTCCCTCATGTCTGTCTCTCGGTCCTTCCCTCATGTCTCTCTCTCCCTCCCTCCCTCCCTCATGTCTCTCTCTCCCTCCCTCCCACATGTCTCTCACTCCCTCATGTCTCTCTCTCCCTCCCTCCCTCATGTCTCTCTCTCCCTCCCTCCCTCATGTCTCTCCCTCCCTCCCTCCCTCATGTCTCTCCCTCCCTCCCTCATGTCTCTCCCTCCCTCCCTCCCTCCATGTCTGTCTCTCTCTCCCTCCATGCCTCTCTCTCTCCCACCCTCCATGCCTCTCTCTCTCTCCCTCCATGCCTCTCTCTCTATCCCTCCCTACATGCCTCTCTCTCTCTCCCTCCCTCCAGGCCTCTCACTCTCTCTCTTTCTCCCTCTATACCTCTGTCTCTCTCCCTCCCTCATGTCTCTCTCTCTCCCTCCCTCATGTCTCTCTCTCTCTCATTCCCTCCATGCCTCTCTCTCTCTCATTCCCTCCATGCCTCTCTCTCCCTCCTCCATGCCTCTCTCTATCTCCCTCCCTCCATATATATATCTCCCTCCCTCCCTCCATGCCTATCTCTCTCTCTCTCCCTCCATGCCTCTCCCTCTATCCCTCCATCCATGACTATCTCTATCTCCCTCCCTACATGCCCCTCTCTCTCCATCCCTCCATGCCTCTCCCTCACCCTCCCTCCATTTCTCTCTTTCTCTCTCCTCAAGTCTCTCTCTCACTCCCTCATGTCTCTCACTCTCCCTCATCTTCATGTCTCTCTCTCTTTCACCATCTCCCTCATGTCACTCTCTCGCTCCCTCCCTCATGTCTCTCTCTCTCTCCCTCCCTCATGTCTGTCCCTTGCGCCCTCCCTCATGTCTCTCTCTTGGTCCCTCCCTCATGTCTCTCTCTCGGTCCTTCCCTCATGTCTCTCTCTCCCTCCCTCCCTCATGTCACTTTCTCGCTCCCTCCCTCCTGTCTCTCTCTCCCTCCCTCCCTCATGTCTATCTCTCCCTCCCTCCCTCATGTCTCTCTCTCCCTCCCTCCCTCATGTCTCTCTCTCCCTCCCTCTCTCATGTCTCTCTCTCCCTCCCTCCCTCATGTCTCTCTCTCTCCCTCCATTGTGTCTCTCTCTCCCTCCCTCATGGCTCTCTCTCCCTGCCTCCCTCATGTCTCTCTCTCCCTCCCTCCCTCATGTCTCTCTCTCCCTCCCTCCCTCATGTCTCTCTCTCCCTCCCTCCCTCATGTCTCTCTCTCCCTCCCTCCCTCATGTCTCTCTCTCCCTCCCTCCCTCATGTCTCTCTCTCCCTCCCTCCCTCATGTCTCTCTCTCCCTCCCTCCCTCATGTCTCTCTCTCTCCCTCCATTGTGTCTCTCTCTCTCTCCCTCACTCTCTCATGTCTCTCTCTCCCTCCCTCATGTCTCTCTCTCCCTCCCTCATGTCTCTCTCTTGGTCGCTCCCTCATGTCACTCTCTCCCTCCCTCCCTCATGTCCCTCTCTCCCTCCCTCCCTCATGTCTCTCTCTCGCTCCCTCCCTCATCTCTCTCTCTCCCACACTCCCTCATGTCTCTCTCTCCCTCCCTCTTGTCTCTCTTTCCCTCACTCGTCTCTCTCTTGCTCCCTCCCTCATGTCTTTCTCTTGCTCCCTCCCTCATGTTTCACTCTCCCTCACTCCCTCATGTCTCTCTCTTATTCCCTCCCTCAAGTCTCTCTCTCCCTCCCTCAAGTCTCTCTCGCACCCTCCCTCATGTCTCTCTCTCGCTCCCTCCCTCATGTCTCCCTCTCGCTCCCTCCCTCATGTCTCTCTCTCGACCCCTTCCTCATGTCTCTCTCTCACTCGCTACCTCATGACTCTCTCTCGCTCCCTCCCTCATGTCTCTCTCTCGCTCCCTCCCTCATGTCTCTCTCTCCCTCCCTCATGTCACTTTCTCGCTCCCTCCCTCATGTCTCTTCTCCCTCCCTCCCTCATGTCTCTCTCTCCCTCCCTCATGTCTCTCTCTCCCTCCCTCCCTCATGTCTCTCTCTCCCTCATGTCTCTTTCTCTCTCTCCCTCTCTCATGTCTCTCTCTCCCTCCATCATGTCTCTCTATCGCTCCCTCCCTCATCTCTCTCTCTCCCACACTCCCTCATGTCTCTCTCTCCCTCCCTCATGTCTCTCTTTCCCTCACTCATCTCTCTCTTGCTCCCTCCCTCATGTCTTTCTCTTGCTCCCTCCCTCATGTTTCACTCTCCCTCACTCCCTCATGTCTCTCTCTTATTCCCTCCCTCAAGTCTCTCTCGCTCCCTCCCTCATGTCTCTCTCTCGCTCCCTCCCTCATGTCTCCCTCTCGCTCCCTCCCTCATGTCTCCCTCTCGACCCCTTCCTCATGTCTCTCTCTCACTCGCTACCTCATGACTCTCACTCTCTCGCTCCCTCATGTCTCTCTCTCGGTCCCTCCATTGTGTCTCTCTCTCTCTCCCTCACTCCCTCATGTCTCTCTCTCTACCTCCCTCGTGTCTCTCTCTATCGCTCCCTATATGTCTCTCTCCCGCCCTCCCTCATTACTCTCTCTCCCTCCCTCCCTTATGTCTCTCTCTCCCTCCCTCCCTCATGTCACTCTCTCCTTCCTGCCCTCATGTTTCTCTCTCCCTCCCTCATGTCTCTCTTTCCCTCCCTCCCTTATGTCTCTCTCTCTCCCTCCATCGTGTCTCTCTCTCCCTCCCTCACTCCCTCATGTCTCTCTCTCACTCCCTCATGTCTCTCTCTCTCCCTCCCTCATCTCTCTCTCACTCCCTCCCTCATGTGTTTCTCTTGCACCCTCCCCCCCTCATGTATCTCTCTCTCTCCTTCACTCCCTCATGTCTCTCTCTCTCCCTCATGTCTCTCTCTCTCACTCCATCCCTAATGTCTCTCACCTGCCCTCATGTGTCGCTCTACCTCCCTCCCTCAATTCTATCTCCCTCCATCATGTCTTTTTCTCTCCCTCCCTCATGTCTCTCTCTCCCTCCCTCTTCTTGCTCTCGCTCCCTCCCTCATGTCTTTCTCTCACTCCCTCCCTCCATGCCACTCTCTCTCTCATTCCCTCCATGCCTCTCTCTTTCTCACTCCCTCATGTCTCTCTCTCTGTCCATCACTCCCTCATGTCTCTCTCTCTCTCCCTCATGTCTCTCGCTCTCTCTCCCTCATGTCTCTCTCTTGCTCCCTCCCTCATGTCTCTCAGTCACTCCTGCACTCATGTCCGTCTCTCTTTCCCTCCCTCAAGTCTCTATCTCCCTCTCTCTAGTCTCTCTCTCCCTCCCTCATGTCTCTTTCTCTCTCCCTCCCTCATGTATCTCTCTCTCTCCCTTGCTCCCTCATGTCTCACTCTTTCTCCCTCCCTCCCTCATGTCTCTCACTCTCTCCCTCCCTCCCTCATATCTCTCTCTCTCTCCCTCTCTCCCTCCATGTCTGTCTCTCACTCCCTCCATTTCTCTCTCTACCTCCTGCCATGCCTCTCTCTCTCACTCCATGCCACTCTCTCTCCCTCCGTGACTCTCTCCCTCCATGCCTCTCACTCTCTCCCTCGCTCCCTCATGTCTCTCTCTCTCCCTCCCTCCATGTCTGTCTCTCTCTCCATCCATGCCTCTCTCTCTCCATCCCTGCATGCCTCTCTCTCATTCCCTCCATGCCTCTCTCTCCCTCCCTCCATGCCCCTCTCCCTCTCCCTCCCTCCATGCCTCTCTCTCTCTCCCTCCAACGTGTCTCTCTCTCCTTCAAGTCTCTCACTCTCTACCTCCCACAGGTCACTCTCTCCCTCCGTCCCTCATGTCTCTCTCTCGCTCCCTCCCTCATGTCTCTCTCTCGCTCCCTCCCTCATGTCTCTCTCTCGCTCCCTCCCTCATGTCTCTCTCTCGCTCCCTCCCTCATGTCTCTCTCTCGCTCCCTCCCTCATGTCTCTCTCGCTCCCTCCATCATGTCTCTTTCTCGACCGCTACCTCATGACTCCCTCTCGCTCGCTCCCTCCCTCATGTCTCTCTCTCCCTCCCTCCCTCATGTCTCTCTCTCTCCCTCCCTCCATGTCTGTCTCTCTCCCTCCCTCCATGTCTGTCTCTCTCCATCCATGCCTATCTCTCTCCATCCCTGCATGCCCCTCTCTCTCATTCTCTCCATGCCTCTCTCTCCCTCCCTCCATGCCTCTCTCTCTCTCCCTCCCTCCATGCCTCTCTCTCCCTCCCTCCAACGTGTCTCTCTCTCGCTCCCTCCCTCATGTCTCTCTCTCGCTCCCTCCCTCATGTCTCTCTCTCCCTCCGTCCCTCATGTCTCTCTCTCCCACACTCCCTCATGTCTCTCTCTCCCTCCCTCATGTCTCTCTTTCCCTCACTCGTCTCTCTCTTGCTCCCTCGCTCATGTCTTTCTCTTGCTCCCTCCCTCATGTTTCACTCTCCCACACTCCCTCATGTCTCTCTCTTATTCCCTCCCTCAAGTCTCTCTCTCCCTCCCTCAAGTCTCTCTCGCACCCTCCCTCATGTCTCTCTCTCGCTCCCTCCCTCATGTCTCTCTCTCTCTCATTCCCTCCATGCCTCTCTCTCTCATTCCCTCCATGCCTTTCTCTCCCTCCCTCCATGCCACTCTCTATCTCCCTCCCTCCATGCCTCTCTCTCCCTCCCTCCCTCCATGCCTCTCTCTCTCTCCCTCCCTCCATGCCTCTCTCTCTCTCCATGCCTCTCTCTCGCTCCCTCCCTCATGTCTCTCTCTTGCTCCCTCCCTCATGTCTCTCTCTCCCTCCCTCCCTCATGTCTCTCTCTCCCTCCCTCACTCATGTCTCTCTCTCCCTCCCTCACTCATGTCTCTCTCACTCCCACCGTGTGCCTCTCTCTCTCTCCCCCGTGTGCCTCTCTCTCTCCCCTGTGTGTGTGTCTCTCTCTCTCCGAACGTGTGCCTCTCTCTCTCCCTCCCTCATGTCTCTCTCTCTCACTCCATCCCTAATGTCTCTCTCCCTCCCTCATGTGTCGTTCTACCTCCCTCCCTCAATTCTATCTCCCTCCATCATGTCTTTCTCTCTCTCCCTCCCTCATCGCGCTCTCGCTCACTCCCTCATGTCTTTCTCTCGCTCCATCCCTCCATGCCTCTCTCTCTCTCATTCCCTCCATGCCTCTCTCTCTCACTCCCTCCAAGCCTCTCTCTCACTCACTCCCTCATGTCTCTCTCTCTGTCCTTCACTCCCTCATGTCTCTCTCTCTCTCTCCATCATGTCTCTCGCTCTCTCTCCCTCATGTCTCTCTCTTTCCCACCCTCCCTCATGTCTCTCTCTCTCCCTCCCTCCTTTGTCTCACTCTCCCTCCCTCCATGTATGTCTCTCTGCCCCTCCATGCCTCTCTCTATGCTTCCGTGACTCTCTCTCCCTCCATGACTCTCTCTCTCCATCCCTACATGCCTCTCACTCTCTCCCTCCCTCCATGCCTCTCTCTCATTCCCTCCATGCCTCTCTCTCTCCCTCCCTCCATGCATCTCGCTCTCTCCCGCCCTCCCTCCATGTGTCTCACTCTCTCCCTCCATTCCTCTCTCTCTCTCCATCCCTGCATGCATCTCTCTCTCATTCCCTCCATGCCTCTAACTCCCACCATCCATGTCTCTCTCTCTCCCTCCCTCCATGCCTCTCTCTCTCCCTCCATCGTCTCTCTCTCTCTCTCCCTCACTCCCTCTTGTCTCTCTCTCTCCCTCATGTCTCTCTCCCTCCCTCCCTCATGTGTTTCTCTTGCACCCTCCCACCCTCATGTATCTCTCTCTCTCCTTCACTCCCTCATGTCTCTCTCTCTCCCTCCCTCCCTCATGTCTCTCTCTCTCCCTCCCTCCAACATGTCTCTCTCTCTCTCTCTCCCTCCATGTCTGTCTCTCTCTCCATCCATGCCTCTCTCTCTCCATCCATGCCTCTCTCTCTCCATCCATGCCTCTCTCTCTCCATCCATGTATGCCTCTCTCTCTCATTCCCTCCATGCCTCTCTCTCCCTCCCTCCCTCCATGCCTCTCTCTCTCCCTCCAATGTGTCTCTATCTCCCTCACTCCCTCATGTCTCTCTCTCTCTCCCTCATGTCTCTATCTCTCTCTGACTCCCCCATGTCTCTCTCTCGCTCCCTCCCTCATGTCTCTCTCTCGCTCCCTCCCTCATGTCTCTCTCTCTCCCTCCCTCAAGTGTTTCTCTTGCACCCTCCCACCCTCATGTATCTCTCTGTCTCCTTCACTCCCTCATGTCTCTCTCTCTCCCTCCCTCCAACATGTCTCTCTCTCTCTCCCTCCCTCCATGTCTGTCTCTCTCTCCATCCATGCCTCTCTCTCTCCATCCATGCATGCCTCTCTCTCTCATTCCCTCCATGCCTCTCTCTCCCTCCCTCCATGCCTCTCTCTCTCTCCCTCCCTCCATGCCTCTCTCTCTCTCCCTCCAACGTGTCTCTATCTCCCTCACGTCTCTCTCTCTCTCCCTCATGTCTCTATCTCTCTCTGACTCCCCCATGTCTCTCTCTCGCTCCCTCCCTCATGTCTCTCTCTCGCTCCCTCCCTCATGTCTCTCTCTCTCTCTCCCTCAAGTCTCACACTCTCTACCTTCCACAGGTCTCTCTCTCCCTCCATCCCTCATGTCTCTCTCTCGCCCTCCCTCATGTCTCTATCTCTCTCTGTCTCCCTCATGTCTCTCTCTCTCTCCCTCCCTCCATGCCTCTCTCTCTCTGCCTCCCTCCATGCCTCTCTCTCTCTCTCCCTCCATGCCTCTCTCCTTCTCCCTCCCTCCATGCCTCTCTCTCTCTCATTCCCTCCATGCCTCTCTCTCGCTCCCACCCTCATGTCTCTCTCTCCCGCCCTCGCTCATGACTCTCTCTCCCTCCCTCCCTCATGTCTCTCTCTCCCGCCCTCGCTCATGTCTCTCTCTCCCTCCCTCCCTCATGTCTCTCTCTCCCTCCCTCCCTCATGTCTCTCTCTCTATCCCCCGTGTGCCTCTCTCTCTCCCGTGTGTGTGTCTCTCTCTCTCCCAACGTGTGCCTCTCTCTCTCCCTCCCTCATGTCTCTTTCTCGAACTCTCCCTCAAGTCTCTCTCTCTCTCCCTCAAGTCTCTCTCTCTCTCTCCCTCAAGTCTCTCTCTCTCTCCCTCAAGTCTCTCTCTCTCTCCCTCAAGTCTCTCTCTCTCTCCCTCAAGTCTCTCTCTCTCCCCCTCAACTCCCTCTCTCACCCTCAAGTCCCTCTCGCTCTCCCTCCCTCATGTCTCTCTCTCTCTCACTCCATCCCTAATGTCTCTCTCCCTCCCTCATGTGTCGCTCTACCTCACTCCCTCAATTCTATCTCCCTCCATCATGTCTCTTTCTCTCCCTCTCTCATGTCTCTCTCTCCCTCCCTCATCTCGCTCTCGCTCCCTCCCTCATGTCTTTCTCTCGCTCCCTCTCTCCATGCGTCTCTCTCTCTCATTCCCTCCATGCGTCTCTCTCTCACTCCCTACATGCCTCTCTCTCTCACTCCCTCATGTCTCTCTCTCTGTCCATCACTCCCTCATGTCTCTCTCTCTCTCTCCCTCATGTCTCTCTCTCTCTCTCCCTCAAGTCTCTCTCTCTCTCTCCCTCAAGTCTCTCTCTCTCCCCCTCAACTCTCTCTCTCACCCTCAAGTCCCTCTCTCACCCTCAAGTCCCTCTCGCTCTCCCTCCCTCATGTCTCTCTCTCTCTCTCACTCCATCCCTAATGTCTCTCTCCCTCCCTCATGTGTCGCTCTACCTCACTCCCTCAATTCTATCTCCCTCCATCATGTCTCTTTCTCTCCCTCCCTCATGTCTCTCTCTCCCTCCCTCATCTCGCTCTCGCTCCCTCCCTCATGTCTTTCTCTCGCTCCCTCTCTCCATGCCTCTCTCCCTCTCATTCCCTCCATGCGTCTCTCTCTCTCACTCCCTACATGCCTCTCTCCCACTCACTCCCTCATGTCTCTCTCTCTCTCTCCCTCATGTCTCTCTCTCCCTCCCTCCCTCATGTCTCTCTCTCCCTCCCTCCCTCATGTCTCTCTCTCCCTCCCTCCCTCATGTCTCTCTCTCCCTCCCTCCCTCATGTCTCTCTTCCTCCCTCATGTATCTCTCTCTCCCTCCCTCCATCATGTCTCTCTCTCCCTCCCTCCATGACTGTCTCCCCCTCCCTCCATGCATCTCTCTCTCCCTCCCTCCATGCCTCTCACTCTCTCTCTTTCTCCCTCCAAGCCTCTCTCTCTCTCCCTCCCTCATGTCTCTCTCTCTCTCATTCCCTCCATGCCTCTCTCTCTCATTCCCTCAATGCCTTTCTCTCCCTCCCTCCATGCCTCTCTCTATCTCCCTCCCTCCATGCCAATCTCTCTCTCCCTCCCTCCAAGCCTCTCTCTCAATCCCACCCTCCATGCCTCTCTATCTCCCTCCCTACATGCCCCTCTCTCTCCATCCCTCCATGCCTCTCCCTCACACTCCCTCCATGCCTCTCCCCCTCGATCCTCCATTTCTCTCTTTCTCTCTCTCCTCAAGTCTCTCTCTCTCTCATTCCCTCAAGTCTCTCACTCTCCCTCATCTTCATGTCTCTCTCTCTCTCCCCATCTCCCTCATGTCTCTCTCTCGCTCCCTCCCTCATGTCTCTCCCTCGCGCCCTCCCTCATGTCTCTCTCTCTTCCTCCCTCATGTCTCTATCTCTCTCCCTCCCTCATGTCTCTCTCTCGGTCCCTCCCTCATGTCTCTCTCTCGGTCCCTCCCTCATGTCTCTCTCTCGGTCTTTCCCTCATGTCTCTCTCTCCCTCCCTCCCTCCCTCATGTCTCTCTCTCCCTCCCTCTCACATGTCTCTCTCTCCCTCCCTCCCACATGTCTCTCTCTCCCTCCCTCCCTCATGTCTCTCTCTCCCTCACTCATGTCTCTCTCTCCCTCCCTCATGTCTGTCTCTCTCTCCCTCCATGCCTCTCTCTCCCCCTCCCTCCATGCCTCTCTCTCTATCCCTCCCTACATGCCTCTCTCTCTCTATCCCTCTCTCCATGCCTCTCACTCTCTCTCTTTCTCCCTCCAAGCCTCTGTCTCTCTCCCTCCCTCATGTCTCTCTCTCTCCCTCCCTCATGTCTCTCTCTCTCATTCCCTCCATGCCTCTCTCTCTCTAATTCCCTCCATGCCTCTCTCTCTCTCTCATTCCCTCCATGCCTCTCTCTCCCTCCCTCCATGCCTCTCTCTATCTCCCTCCCTCCATGCATCTATCTCCCTCCCTTCCTCCATGCCTATCTCTCTCTCCCTCCCTCCATGCCTCTCACTCTATCCCTCCCTCCATGACTATCTCTATCTCCCTCCCTACATGCCCCTCTCTCTCCATCCCTCCATGCCTCTCCCTCACCCTCCCTCCATTTCTCTCTTTCTCTCTCCTCAAGTCTCTCTCTCACTCCCTCATGTCTCTCACTCTCCCTCATCTTCATGTCTCTCTCTCTTCCCCCATCTCCCTCATGTCTCTCTCTCACTCCCTCCCTCATGTCTCTCTCTCTCTCCCTCCCTCATGTCTCTCTCTCTCTCCCTCCCTCATGTCTGTCCCTCGCGCCCTCCCTCATGTCTCTCTCTCGCTCTCTCCCTCATGTCTCTCTCTCGGTCCCTCCCTCAAGTCTCTCTCTCGGTCTTTCCCTCATGTCTCTCTCTCCCTCCCTCCCTCCCTCATGTCACTTTCTCGCTCCCTCCCTCCTGTCTCTCTCTCCCTCCCTCCCTCATGTCTCTCTCTCCCTCCCTCCCTCATGTCTCTCTCTCCCTCCCTCATGTCTCTCTCTCCCTCCCTCCCTCATGTCTCTCTCTACCTCCCTCCCTCATGTCACTCTCTCCCTCCCTCCCTCATGTCTCTCTCTCCCTCCCTCCCTCCCTCATGTCACTTTCTCGCTCCCTCCCTCCTGTCTCTCTCTCCCTCCCTCCCTCATGTCTCTCTCACCCTCCCTCCCTCATGTCTCTCTCTCCCTCCCTCATGTCTCTCTCTCTCCCTCCATTGTGTCTCTCTCTCTCTCCCTCACTCCCTCATGTCTCTCTCTCCCTCCCTCATGGCTCTCTCTCCCTCCCTCATGTCTCTCTCTCCCTCCCTCCCTCATGTCTCTCTCTCCCTCCCTCCCTCATGTCACTCTCTCCCTCCCTCCCTCATGTCACTCTCTCCCTCCCTCCCTCATGTCACTCTCTCCCTCCCTCCCTCATGTCTCTCTCTCCCTCCCTCCCTCCCTCATGTCTCTCTCTCCCTCCCTCCCTCATGTCTCTCTCTCCCTCCCTCCCTCCCTCATGTCTCTCTCTCCCTCCCTCCCTCATGTCTCTCTCCCTCCCTCCCTCATGTCTCTCTCTCCCTCCCTCCCTCATGTCTCTCTCTCTCTCCCTCCATTGTGTCTCTCTCTCTCTCCCTCACTCCCTCATGTCTCTCTCTCCCTCCCTCATGTCTCTTTCTCTCTCTCCCTCTCTCATGTCTCTCTCTCCCTCCCTCATGTCTATCGCTCCCTGCCTCATCTCTCTCTCTCCCACACTCCCTCATGTCTCGCTCTCCCTCCCTCATGTCTCTCTTTCCCTCACTCGTCTCTCTCTTGCTCCCTCCCTCATGTCTTTCTCTTGCTCCCTCCCTCATGTTTCACTCTCCCTCACTCCCTCATGTCTCTCTCTTATTCCCTCCCTCAAGTCTCTCTCTCCCTCCCTCATGTCTCTCTCTCGACCCCTTCCTCATGTCTCTCTCTCACTCGCTACCTCATGAATCTCTCTTGCTCCCTCCCTCATGTCTCTCTCTCCCTCCATTGTGTCTCTCTCTCTCTCTCCCTCACTCCCTTATGTCTCTCTCTCCCTCCCTCATGTCTCTCTCTCCCTCCCTCATGTCTCTCTCTCGACCCCTTCCTCATGTCCCTCTCTCACTCGCTATCTCATGACTCTCTCTCGCTCCCTCCCTCATGTCTCTCTCTCGGTCCCTCCATTGTGTCTCTCTCTCTCTCCCTCACTCCCTCATGTCTCTCTCTCCCTCCCTCATGTCTCTTTCTCTCTCTCCCTCTCTCATGTCTCTCTCTCCCTCCCTCATGCCTCTCTATCGCTCCCTCCCTCATCTCTCTCTCTCCCACACTCCCTCATGTCTCTCTCTCTCTCCCTCATGTCTCTCACTCCCTCCCACCCTCATGTCTCTCTCTCCCTCCCTCATGTCTCTCTCTCCCTCCCTCATGTCTCTCTCTCCCTCCCTCATGTCTCTCACTCTCCCTCATCTTCATGTCTCTCTCTCTTTCCCCATCTCCCTCATGTCTCTCTCTCACTCCCTCCCTCATGTCTCTCTCTCTCTCTCCCTCCCTCATGTCTGTCCCTCGCGCCCTCCCTCATGTCTCTCTCTCGCTCTCTCCCTCATGTCTCTCTCTCGGTCCCTCCCTCATGTCTCTCTCTCGGTCCTTCCCTCATGTCTCTCTCTCCCTCCCTCATGTCACTCTCTCCCTCCCTCCCTCATGTCTCTCTCTCCCTCCCTCATGTCTCTCTCTCCCTCCCTCCCTCATGTCTCTCTCTCCCTCCCTCCCTCATGTCTCTCTCTCTCCCTCCATTGTGTCTCTCTCTCTCTCCCTCACACCCTCATGTCTCTCTCTCCCTCCCTCATGGCTCTCTCTCCCTCCCTCATGTCTCTCTCTCCCTCCCTCATGTCTCTCTCTCCCTCCCTCCCTCATGTCTCTCTCTCCCTCCTCCCTCCCTCATGTCTCTCTCTCCCTCCCTCCCTCATGTCTCTCTCCCTCCCTCCCTCATGTCTCTCTCTCCCTCCCTCCCTCATGTCTCTCTCTCTCTCCCTCCATTGTGTCTCTCTCTCTCTCCCTCACTCCCTCATGTCTCTCTCTCCCTCCCTCATGTCTCTTTCTCTCTCTCCCTCTCTCATGTCTCTCTCTCCCTCCCTCATGCCTCTCTATCGCTCCCTCCCTCATCTCTCTCTCTCCCACACTCCCTCATGTCTCTCTCTCTCTCCCTCATGTCTCTCACTCCCTCCCACCCTCATGTCTCTCTCTCCCTCCCTCATGTCTCTCTCTCCCTCCCTCATGTCTCTCTCTCCCTCCCTCATGTCTCTCACTCTCCCTCATCTTCATGTCTCTCTCTCTTTCCCCATCTCCCTCATGTCTCTCTCTCACTCCCTCCCTCATGTCTCTCTCTCTCTCTCCCTCCCTCATGTCTGTCCCTCGCGCCCTCCCTCATGTCTCTCTCTCGCTCTCTCCCTCATGTCTCTCTCTCGGTCCCTCCCTCATGTCTCTCTCTCGGTCCTTCCCTCATGTCTCTCTCTCCCTCCCTCATGTCACTCTCTCCCTCCCTCCCTCATGTCTCTCTCTCCCTCCCTCATGTCTCTCTCTCCCTCCCTCCCTCATGTCTCTCTCTCCCTCCCTCCCTCATGTCTCTCTCTCTCCCTCCATTGTGTCTCTCTCTCTCTCCCTCACACCCTCATGTCTCTCTCTCCCTCCCTCATGGCTCTCTCTCCCTCCCTCATGTCTCTCTCTCCCTCCCTCATGTCTCTCTCTCCCTCCCTCCCTCATGTCTCTCTCTCCCTCCTCCCTCCCTCATGTCTCTCTCTCCCTCCCTCCCTCATGTCTCTCTCCCTCCCTCCCTCATGTCTCTCTCTCCCTCCCTCCCTCATGTCTCTCTCTCTCTCCCTCCATTGTGTCTCTCTCTCTCTCCCTCACTCCCTCATGTCTCTCTCTCCCTCCCTCATGTCTCTTTCTCTCTCTCCCTCTCTCATGTCTCTCTCTCCCTCCCTCATGTCTCTCTATCGCTGCCTCCCTCATCTCTCTCTCTCCCACACTCCCTCATGTCTCGCTCTCCCTCCCTCATGTCTCTCTTTCCCTCACTCGTCTCTCTCTTGCTCCCTCCCTCATGTCTTTCTCTTGCTCCCTCCCTCATGTTTCACTCTCCCTCACTCCCTCATGTCTCTCTCTTATTCCCTCCCTCAAGTCTCTCTCTCCCTCCCTCAAGTCTCTCTCGCTCCCTCCCTCATGTCTCTCTCTCGCTCACTCCCTCATGTCTCCCTCTCGCTCCCTCCCTCATGTCTCTCTCTTGACCCCTTCCTCATGTCTCTCTCTCACTCGCTACCTCATGAATCTCTCTTGCTCCCTCCCTCATGTCTCTCTCTCCCTCCATTGTGTCTCTCTCTCTCTCTCTCCCTCACTCCCTTATGTCTCTATCTCCCTCCCTCATGTCTCTCTCTCCCTCCCTCATGGCTCTCTCTCGCTCCCTCCCTCATGTCTCTCTCTCGGTCCCTCCATTGTGTCTCTCTCTCTCTCCCTCACTCCCTCATGTCTCTCTCTCCCTCCCTCATGTCTCTTTCTCTCTCTCCCTCTCTCATGTCTCTCTCTCCCTCCCTCATGCCTCTCTATCGCTCCCTCCCTCATGTCTCTCTCTCCCTCCCTCCCTCATGTCTCTCTCTCCCTCCCACCCTCATGTCTCTCTCTCCCTCCCTCCCTCATGTCTCTCTCTCTCCCTCCATTGTGTCTCTCTCTCTCCCTCTCTCCCTCATGTCACTCTCTCCCTCCCTTATGTCTCTCTCTCCCTCCCTCCCTCATGTCACTCTCTCCCTCCCTCCCTCATGTCTCTCTCTCCCTCCCTCCCTCATGTCTCTCTCTCCCTCCCTCCCTCATGTCTCTCTCTCCCTCCCTCCTCCATGTCTCTCTCTCACTCCCTCCCTCATGTCTCTCTCTCGACCCCTTCCTCATGTCTCTCTCTCACTCGCTACCTCATGAATCTCTCTTTCTCCCTCCCTCATGTCTCTCTCTCCCTCCATTGTGTCTCTCTCTCTCTCTCCCTCACTCCCTTATGTCTCTATCTCCCTCCCTCATGTCTCTCTCTCCCTCCCTCATGGCTCTCTCTCGACCCCTTCCTCATGTCCCTCTCTCACTCGCTACCTCATGACTCTCTCTCGCTCCCTCCCTCATGTCTCTCTCTCGGTCCCTCCATTGTGTCTCTCTCTCTCTCCCTCACTCCCTCATGTCTCTCTCTCTCTCCCTCATGTCTCTTTCTCTCTCTCCCTCTCTCATGTCTCTCTCTCCCTCCCTCATGTCTCTCTCCCTCCCTCATGTATCTCTCTCTCCCTCCCTCCATCATGTCTCTCTCTCCCTCCCTTCCTCCATGACTGTCTCTCTCTCCCTCCATGCCTCTCTCTCCCTCCCTCCATGCATCTCTCTCTCCCTCCCTCCATGCCTCTCACTCTCTCTCTTTCTCCCTCCAAGCCTCTCTCTCTCTCCCTCCCTCATGTCTCTCTCTCTCTCATTCCCTCCATGCTTCTCTCTCTCATTCCCTCCATGCCTTTCTCTCCCTCCCTCCATGTTTCCCTCTATCTCCCTCCCTCCAAGCCTCTCTCTCTATCCCACCCTCCATGCCTCTCTATCTCCCTCCCTACATGCCCCTCTCTCTCCATCCCTCCATGCCTCTCCCTCACCCTCCCTCCATGCCTCTCCCCCTCGATCCTCCATTTCTCTCTTTCTCTCTCTCCTCAAGTCTCTCTCTCTCTCATTCCCTCATGTCTCTCACTCTCCCTCATCTTCATGTCTCTCTCTCTCTCCCCATCTCCCTCATGTCTCTCTCTCGGTCCCTCCCTCATGTCTCTCCCTCGTGCCCTCCCTCATGTCTCTCTCTCGGTCCCTCCCTCATGTCTCTCTCTCGGTCTTTCCCTCATGTCTCTCTCTCCCTCCCTCCCTCCCTCATGTCTCTCTCTCCCTCCCTCCCACATGTCTCTCTCTCCCTCCCTCCCTCATGTCTCTCTCTCCCTCCCTCCCTCATGTCTCTCTCTCCCTCCCTCCCTCATGTCTCTCTCTCCCTCCCTCCCTCATGTCTCTCTCTCCCTCCCTCATGTCTCTCTCTCCCTCCCTCCCTCATGTCTCTCTCTCCCTCCCTCCCTCTCTCCATGTCTGTCTCTCTCTCCCTCCATGCCTCTCTCTCTCCCACCCTTCATGCCTCTCTCTCCCCCTCCCTCCATGCCTCTCTCTCTATCCCTCCCTACATGCCTCTCTCTCTCTCTCCCTCTCTCCATGCCTCTCACTCGCTCTCTTTCTCCCTCCAAGCCTCTCTCTCTCTCCCTCCCTCATGTCTCTCTCTCTCCCTCCCTCATGTCTCTCCCTCTCTCATTCCCTCCATGCCTCTCTCTCTCTCATTCCCTCCATGCCTCTCTCTCCCACCCTCCATGCCTCTCTCTAATTCCCTCCCTCCATGCATCTATCTCCCTCCCTCCCTCCATACCTATCTCTCTCTCCCTCCCTCCATGCCTCTCACTCTATCCCTCCCTCCATGACTATCTCTATCTCCCTCCCTACATGCCCCTCTCTCACCATCCCTCCATGCCTCTCCCTCACCCTCCCTCCATTTCTCTCTTTCTCTCTCCTCAAGTCTCTCTCTCACTCCCTCATGTCTCTCACTCTCCCTCATCTTCATGTCTCTCTCTCTTTCCCCATCTCCCTCATGTCCCTCTCTCACTCGCTACCTCATGACTCTCTCTGGCTCCCTCCCTCATGTCTCTCTCTCCCTCCCTCATGTCTCTTTCTCTCTCTCCCTCTCTCATGTCTCTCTCTCACTCCCTCATGTCTCTCTATCGCTCCCTCCCTCATCTCTCTCTCTCCCTCACTCCCTCATGTCTCTCTCTCCCACCCTCATGTCTCTCTCTCCCTCCCTCCCTCATGTCTCTCTCTCCCTCCCACCCTCATGTCTCTCTCTCCCTCCCTCCCTCATGTCTCTCTCTCTCCCTCCATTGTGTGTCTCTCTCTCTCCCTCACTCCCTCATGTCTCTCTCTCCCACCCTCATGTCTCTCTATCTCCCTCCATTGTGTCTCTCTCTCCCTCCCTCCCTCATGTCACTTCTCCCTCCCTCCCTCATGTCACTCTCTCCCTCCCTCCCTCATGTCACTCTCTCCCTCCCTCCCTCATGTCACTCTCTCCCTCCTTCCCTCATGTCTCTCTCTCCCTCCCTCATGTCTCTCTCTCCCTCCCTCCCTCATGTGTCTCTCTCCCTCCCTCCCTCATGTCTCTCTCTCCCTCCCACCCTCATGTCTCTCTCTCCCTCCCTCCCTCATGTCTCTCTCTCTCCCTCCATTGTGTGTCTCTCTCTCTCCCTCACTCCCTCATGTCTCTCTCTCCCACCCTCATGTCTCTCTATCTCCCTCCATTGTGTCTCTCTCTCCCTCCCTCCCTCATGTCACTTCTCCCTCCCTCCCTCATGTCACTCTCTCCCTCCCTCCCTCATGTCTCTCTCTCCCTCCCTCATGTCTCTCTCTCTCCCTCATGTCTCTCTCTCCCTCCCTCATGTCTCTCTCTCCCTCCCTCATGTCTCTCTCTCCCTCCCTCATGTCTCTCTCTCCCTCCCTCATGTCTCTCTCTCCCTCCCTCATGTCTCTCTCTCCCTCCCTCATGTCTCTCTCTCCCTCCCTCATGTCTCTTTCTCTCTCTCCCTCTCTCATGTCTCTCTCTCCCTCCCTCATGTCTCTCTTTCCCTCACTCGTCTCTCTCTTGCACCCTCCCTCATGTCTTTCTCTTGCTCCCTCCCTCATGTTTCACTCTCCCTCACTCCCTCATGTCTCTCTCTTATTCCCTCCCTCAAGTCTCTCCCTCCCTCCCTCAAGTCTCTCTCGCTCCCTCCCTCATGTCTCTCTCTCGCTCCCTCCCTCATGTCTCCCTCTCGCTCCCTCCCTCATGTCTCTCTCTCGACCCCTTCCTCATGTCTCTCTCTCACTCGCTACCTCATGATTCTCTCTTGCTCCCTCACTCATGTCTCTCTCTCCCTCCCTCATGTCTCTTTCTCTCTCTCCCTCTCTCATGTCTCTCCCTTCCTCCCTCATGTCTCTCTTTCCCTCCCTCCCTTATGTATCTCTCTCTCTCCCTCCATCGTGTCTCTCTCTCTCTCCCTCACTCCCTCATGTCTCTCTCTCACTCCCTCATGTCTCTCTCTCTCCCTCCCTCATCTCTCTCTCACTCCCTCCCTCATGTGTTTCTCTTGCACCCTCCCACCCTCATGTATCTCTCTCTCTCCTTCATTCCCTCATGTCTCTCTCTCTCCCTCCCTCATGTCTTTCTCTCTCTCCCTCCCTCCAACATGTCTCTCTCTCTCCCTCCCTCCATGTCTCTCTCTCTCTCCATCCATGCCTCTCTCTCTCCATCCCTGCATGCCTCTCTCTCTCATTCCCTCCATGCCTCTCTCTCCCTCCCTCCATGCCTCTCTCTTTCTCCCTCCCTCCATGCCTCTCTCTCTCTCCCTCCCTCCATGCCTCTCTCTCTCTCCCTCCAACGTGTCTCTCTCTCCCTCACTCCCTCATGTCTCTCTCCCTCATGTCTCTCTCTCCCTCATGCCTCTCTCTCCCTCATGTCTCTCTCTCCCTCATGTCTCTATCTCTCTCTGTCTCCCTCATGTCTCTCTCTCGCTCCCTCCCTCATGTCTCTCTCTCTCTATCTCTCCCTCAAGTCTCTCACTCTCCAGCTCCCACAGGTCTCTCTCTCCCTCCCTCCCTCCCTCATGTCTCTCTCTCGCCCTCCCTCATGTCCATCTCTTGCTCACTCCCTCATGTCTCTCTTTCCCTCACTCATGTCTCTCACTCTCCCTCACCTTCATGTCTCTATCTCTCTCTGTCTCCCTCATGTGTCTCTCTCTTGCTCCCTCCCTCCATGCCTCTCTCTCTGCCTCCCTCCATGCCTCTCTCTCTCTCCCTCCCTCCATGCCTCTCTCTCTCTCCCTCCCTCCATGCCTCTCTCTCTCCCTCTCTCCATGCCTCTCCCTCTCTCCCTCTCTCCATGCCTCTCTCTCTCTCATTTCCCTCCATGCCTCTCTCTCTCTCCCTCCCTCATGTCTCTCTCTCCCTCCCTCCCTCATTTCTCTCTCTCCCTCCCTCACTCATGCCTCTCTCTCACTCCCACCGTGTGTCTCTCTCTCTCTCCCGTGTGTGTGTCTCTCTCTCTCCCAACGTGTGCCTCTCTCTCTCCCTCCCTCATGACTCTCTCTCTCACTCCATCCCTAATGTGTCTCTCCCTCCCTCATGTGTCGCTCTACCTCCCTCCTTCAATTCTATCTCCCTCCATCATGTCTCTTTCTCTCTCTCACTCCCTCATCTCGCTCTCGCTCCCTCCCTCATGTCTTTCTCTAGCTCCCTCCCTCCATGCCTCTCTCTCTCATTCCCTCCATGCGTCTCTCTCTCTCACTCCCTCCATGCCTCTCTCTCTCTTACTCCCTCATGTCTCTCTCTCTGTCCATCACTCCCTCATGTCTCTCTCTCTCTCTCCCTCATGTCTCTCTCTCTCTCTCCCTCATGTCTCTCGCTCTCTCTCCCTCATGTCTCTCTCTCTACCTCCCTTATCTCTCTCTCACTCCCTCCCTCATGTCACTCTCTTGCTCCCTCCCTCATGTCTCTCTGTCGCTCCTGCACTCATGTCCGTCTCTCTTTACCTCCCTCAAGTCTCTATCTTCCTCCCTCAAGTCTCTCTCTCCCTCCCTCATGTCTCTCCCTCCCTCCCTCATGTCTCTCTCTCCCTCTCTCATGTATCTCTCTCTCCCTCCCTCCCTCATGTCTCTCACTCTCTCCCTCCCTCCCTCATATCTCTCTCTCTCTCTCCCTCTCTCCCTCCATGTCTGTCTCTCACTCCCTCCATTTCTCTCTCTACCTCCTGCCATGCCTCTCTCTCTCACTCCATGCCACTCTCTCTCCCTCCATGACTCTCTCCCTCCGTGCCTCTCATTCTCTCCCTCCCTGCCATGCCTCTGTCTCTCTCATATCCTCCATGCCTCTCGCACTCTCTCTCCCTCCCTCCATGCCCCTCTCTATCTCCCTCCCTCCATGCCTCTCTCTCCCTCCCTCCAAGCCTCTCTCTCTCTCCCTCCCTCCAAGCCTCTCTCCCACTCCCTCCCTCCACGCCTCTCTCCCACTCCCTACCTCCACGCCTCTCTCTATTTCCCTCCCTACATGCCCCTCTCTCTCCATCACTCCATGCCTCTCCCTCACCCTCCCTCCATGCTTCTCCCACTCGATCCTCCATTTCTCTCTTTCTCTCTCTCCCTCAAGTCTCTCTCTCTCTCTCAGTCCCTCATATCTCTCACTCTCCATCATCTTCATGTCTCTCTCTCTCCCCATCTCCCTCATGTTTCTCTCTCGCTCCCTCCCTGATGTCTCTCTCTCTTTCTCCCTCCCTCATGTCTCTCTCTCTCTCCCTCCCTCATGTCTCTCTCTCGCGCCCTCCCTCATGTCTCTCTATTGCTCCCTCCCTCATGTCTCTCTCTCGCTCCCTCCATCATATCTCTCTCTCCTTCGCTCCCTCATGTCTCTCTCTCTCCCTCCCTCCCTCATGTCTCTCTCTCGCGCCCTCCCTCATGTCTCTCTCCCTCCCTCCCTCATGTCTCTCTCTCTCCCTCCCTCATGTCTCTCTCTCGCGCCCTCCCTCATGTCTCTCTAGCGCGCCCTCCCTCCATGTCTCTCTCTCTCTCCATCCATGCCTCTCTCTCTCATTCCCTCCATGCCTCTCTCTCCCTCCCTCCATGCCTCTCTCTTTCTCCCTCCCTCCATGCCTCTCTCTCTCTCCCTCCCTCCATGCCTCTCTCTCTCTCCCTCCCTCCATGCCTCTCTCTCTCTCCCTCCAATGTCTCTCTCTCTCCCTCACTCCCTCATGTCTGTCTCCCTCATGTCTCTCTCTCCCTCATGTCTCTCTCTCCCTCATGTCTCTCTCTCCCTCATGTCTCTCTCTCTCCCTCATGTCTCTATCTCTCTCTGTCTCCCTCATGTCTCTCTCTCGCTCCCTCCCTCATGTCTCTCTCTCTCTCTCTCTCCCTCAAGTCTCTCACTCTCTACCTCCCACAGGTCTCTCTCTCCCTCCCTCCCTCATGTCTCTCTCTCGCTCTCCCTCATGTCCATCTCTTGCTCACTCCCTCATGTCTCTCTCTCCCTCACTCATGTCTCTCACTCTCCCTCACCTTCATGTCTCTATCTCTCTCTGTCTCCCTCATGTCTCTCTCTTGCGCCCTCCCTCCATGCCTCTCTCTCTGCCTCCCTCCATGCCTCTCTCTCTCTCCCTCCCTCCATGCCTCTCTCTCTCCCTCTCTCCATGCCTCTCTCTCTCTCCCTCTCTCCATGCCTCTCTCTCTCTCATTCCCTCCATGCCTCTCTCTCGTTCCCTCCCTCATGTCTCTCTCTCCCTCCCTCCCTCATTTCTCTCTCTCCCTCCCTCACTCATGCCTCTCTCTCACTCACACCGTGTGCCTCTCTCTCTCCCGTGTGTGTCTCTCTCTCTCTCTCTCCCAACGTGTGCCTCTCTCTCTCCCTCCCTCATGACTCTCTCTCTCACTCCATCCCTAATGTGTCTCTCCCTCCCTCATGTGTCGCTCTACCTCCCTCCTTCAATTCTATCTCCCTCCATCATGTCTCTTTCTCTCTCTCACTCCCTCGTCTCGCTCTCGCTCCCTCCCTCATGTCTTTCTCTAGCTCCCTCCCTCCATGCCTCTCTCTCTCTCATTCCCTCCATGCCTCTCTCTCTCTCACTCCCTCCATGCCTCTCTCTCTCTCACTCCCTCATGTCTCTCTCTCTCTCTCCCTCATGTCTCTCTCTCTCTCTCCCTCATGTCTCTCGCTCTCTCTCCCTCATGTTTCTCTCTCTACCTCCCTCATCTCTCTCTCTCTTCCTCCCTCATCTCTCTCTCACTCCCTCCCTCATGTCTCTCTGTCGCTCCTGCACTCATGTCCGTCTCTCTTTCCCTCCCTCAAGTCTCTATCTTCCTCCCTCAAGTCTCTCTCTCCCTCCCTCATGTCTCTCTCTCCCTCTCTCATGTATCTCTCTCTCTCCCTTGCTCCCTCATGTCTCTCTCTCTCTCCCTCCCTCCCTCATGTCTCTCACTCTCTCCCTCCCTCCCTCATATCTCTCTCTCTCTCTCCCTCTCTCCCTCCATGTCTGTCTCTCACTCCCTCCATTTCTCTCTCTACCTCCTGCCATGCCTCTCTCTCTCACTCCATGCCACTCTCTCTCCCTCCATGACTCTCTCCCTCCATGCCTCTCACTCTCTCCCTCCCTGCCATGCCTCTGTCTCTCTCATATCATCCATGCCTCTCGCACTCTCTCTCCCTCCCTCCATGCCCCTCTCTATCTCCCTCCCTCCATGCCTCTCTCTCCCTCCCTCCCTCCAAGCCTCTCTCTCTCTTCCTCCCTACATGCCTCTCTCCCACTCCCTCCCTCCATGCCTCTCTCCCACTCCCTCCCTCCACGCCTCTCTCTATTTCCCTCCCTACATGCCCCTCTCTCTCCATCACTCCATGCCTCTCCCTCACCCTCCCTCCATGCTTCTCCCACTCGATCCTCCATTTCTCTCTCTCTCTCCCTCAAGTCTCTCTCTCTCTCTCAGTCCCTCATATCTCTCACTCTCCATCATTTTCATGTCTCTCTCTCTCCCCATCTCCCTCATGTTTCTCTCTCGCTCCCTCCCTGATGTCTCTCTCCCTCCCTCCCTCATGTCTCTCTCTCGCGCCCTCCCTCATGTCTCTCTCCCTCCCTCCCTCATGTCTCTCTCTCTCTCCCTCCCTCATGTCTCTCTCTCGCGCCCTCCCTAATGTGTCTCTCGCGCGCCCTCCCTCATGTCTCTCTCTCGCTTCCTCCCTCATGTCTCTCTCTCGCTCTCTCCCTCATGTCTCTCACTCGCTTGCTCCCTCATGACTCTGTCTCGCTCGCTCCCTCATGACTCTCTCTCGCTCGCTCCCTCATGTCTCTCTCTCTTCCTCCCTCATGTCTCTCTCTCTCTCCCTCCCTCATATCTCTCCCGACATCCCTCATGTCTCTCTCTCTCCCTCCCTCCCTCATGTCTCTCTCTCCCTCCCTCCCTCATGTCTCTCTCTCCCTCCCTCCCTCATGTCTCTCTCTCCCACTCCATTGTGTGTGTCTCTCTCTCCCTCACTCCCACATGTCTCTCTCTCTCCCTCATGTCTCTCTGTCTCCCTCCCCCAACTCTCTCTCGCTCCCTCCCTTTTTTGTTTCTCTTGCACCCTCCCTCCCTCATGTATCTCTCTCTCTCCTTCGCTCCCTCATGTCTCTCTCTCTCCCTCCGTCCATCATGTCTCTCTCTCTCCCTCCCTCCATCATGTCTCTCTCCTTCCCTCCATGTTTGTCTCCCTCTCCCTCCATGCCTCTCTCTCTCTCCCTGCCTCCATGCCTCCCTCTCTCTCTCCATCGTGTCTCTCTCTTCCTCACTCCCTCATGTCTCTCTCTCTCTCTCCCTCATGTCTCTCTCCCTCCCTCATCTCCCTCTCTCCCTCCCTCATGTGTTTCCCTTGCACCCTCCCTCCCTCAAGTATCTCTCTCTCGCCTTTGCTCCCTCATGTCTATCTCTCTCCCACTCTCCCTCATGTCTCTCTCTCTCCCTCCCTCCATGTATGTCTCTCTCTCCCTCCATGCCTCTCTCTATGCCTCCGTGACTCTCTCTCCCTCCATGCCCCTCTCTCTCTCTCTCCATCCCTACATGCCTCTCACTCTCTCCCTCCCTACATGCCTCTCTCTCTCTCATTCCCTCCATGCCTCTCTCTCCCACCCTCCCTCCAATCCTCTCTCTCCCTCCCTCCATGCCTCTCTCTCTCTCCCTCTCTCCCACATGTCTCTCTCTCTCTCCCTCCCTCATCTCTCTCTCGCTCCCTCCCTCATGTGTTTCTCTTGCACCCTCCCTCGCTCATGTATCTCTCTCTCTCCTTCGCTCCCTCATGTCTCTCTCTCTCACTCCCTCCCTCATATCTCTCTCTCTCCGTCCCTCCATCATGTCTCTCTCTCTCCCTCCCTCCATGTTTGTCTTTCTCTCCCTCCATGCCTCTCTCTCTCCCTCCGTGACTCTCTCTCTCCCTCCATGCCTCTCTCTCTCCCTCCCTCCATGCCTCTCTCTCTCTCCCTCCCTCCATGCCTCTCGCTGTCTCTCGCCCTCCCTCCATGCCTCTCACTCTCTCTCTCACTCCTTCCATCCATGACTCCCTCTCTCTCCCTCCCTCATTCCCTCCATGCCTCTCTCTCTCTCTCGCTCCCTCCATGCCTCTCCCTCTCTCACACCATCTCTCTCTCGCTCCTCCATGTCTCTCGCTCTCTCTCCCTCAAGTCTCTCTCCCTCCCTCATTTCTCTCTCTCTCACTCACCTTCATATCTCTATCACTCTCTGTCTCACTCATGTCACTCTCTCGCTCCCTCCCTCATGTCTCTCTCTCGCTCCCTCCCTCAAGTCTCTCACTCTCTCCCTCCCACAGGTCTCTCTCACTCGCCCTCGCTCATGTCTCTCTCTCTCTCCCTCCCTCATGTGTCTCTCTCGCCCTCTCCCTCATGTCCATCTTTTGCTCGTTCCCTCATGTCTCTCTCTCCCTCACTCATGTCTCTCACTCTCCCTCACCTTCATGTCTCTATCTCTGTGTCTCCCTCATGTCTCTCTCTTGCTCCCTCCCTCCATGCCTCTCTCTCTCCCACCCTCCATGCCTCTCTCTCTCTCCCTCCCTCCAAGCCTCTCTCGCTCTCATTCCCTCCATGACTCTCACTCTCTATCTCCCTCCCGCCATGCCTCTCTCTATCTCCCTCCCTCCATGCACCTCTCTCTCACCCTCCCTCCAAGCCTATCTTTCTCTCCCTCCCTCCAAGGGTCTCTCTCTATCCCTCCCTCCATGCCTTTCTCCCTCTCCCTCACTCCAAGCCTCTCTCTATCTCCCTCCCTACATGCCCCTCTCTCTCCATCCCTCCATGCCACTCCCTCTCCCTCCCACCATGCCTCTCCCTCTCGATCCTCCATTTCTCTCTCTCTCCCTCAAGTCTCTCTCTCTCACACTCCCTCAGGACTCTCACTCTCCCTCACCTTCATGTCTCTCTCTCGCTCCCTCCCTCATGTCTCTCTCTCGCTCCCTCCCTCATGTCTCTCTCTCGCTCCCTCCCTCATGTCTCTCTCTCGCTCCCTCCCTCATGTCTCTCTCTCGCTCCCTCTCTCATGTCTCTCTCTCGCTCCCTCCCTCATGTCTCTCTCTCGCTCCCTCCCTCATGTCTCTCTATCCCTCCCTCCCTCATGTCTCTCTCTCCCTCCCTCCCTCGTGTCTCTCTCTCTCCCTCCATTGTGTCTCTCTCTCTCTCCCTCACTCTCTCATGTCTCTCTCTCCCTCCCTCATGTCTCTCTCTCCCTCCCTCATGTCTCTCTCTCAGTCCCTCCCTCATGTCACTCTCTCCCTCCCTCCCTCATGTCTCTCTCTCCCTCCCTCCCTCCCTCATGTCTCTCTCTCGCTCCCTCCCTCATGTCTCTCTCTCCCTCCCTCCCACATGTCTCTCTCTCCCTCCCTCCCTCATGTCTCTCTCTCTCTCCCTCCATTGTGTCTCTCTCTCTCTCCCTCACTCCCTCATGTCTCTCCCTCCCTCCCTCATGTCTCTCTCTCCCTCCCTCATGTCTCTTTCTCTCTCTCCCTCTCTCATGTCTCTCTCTCCCTCCCTCATCTCTCTCTATCGCTCCCTCCCTCATCTCTCTCTCTCCCACACTCCCTCATGTCTCTCTCTCCCTCCCTCCCTCATGTCTCTCTTTCCCTCACTCGTCTCTCTCTAGCTCCCTCCCTCATGTCTCCCTCTCCCTCCCTCCCTCATGTCACTTCTCCCTCCCTCCCTCATGTCACTCTCTCCCTCCCTCCCTCATGTCACTCTCTCCCTCCCACCCTCATGTCTCTCTCTCCCTCCCTCATGTCTCTCTCTCCCTCCCTCCCTCATGTGTCTCTCTCCCTCCCTCCCTCGTGTCTCTCTCTCCCTCCCTCCCTCATGTCTCGCTCTCCCTCCATTGTGTCTCTCTCTCTCTCCCTCACTCCCTCATGTCTCTCTCTCCCTCCCTCATGTCTCTCTCTCCCTCCCTCATGTCTCTCTCTCCCACCCTCATGTCTCTCTCTCCCTCCCTCATGTCTCTCTCTCCCTCCCTCCCTCATGTGTCTCTCTCCCTCCCTCCCTCGTGTCTCTCTCTCCCTCCCTCCCTCATGTCTCACTCTCCCTCCATTGTGTCTCTCTCTCTCTCCCTCACTCCCTCATGTGTCTCTCTCCCTCCCTCATGTCTCTCTCTCCCTCCCTCATGTCTCTCTTTCCCTCACTCGTCTCTGTCTTGCACCCTCCCTCATGTCTTTCTCTTGCTCCCTCCCTCATGTTTCACTCTCCCTCACTCCCTCATGTCTCTCTCTTATTCCCTCCCTCAAGTCTCTCCCTCCCTCCCTCAAGTCTCTCTCGCTCCCTCCCTCATGTCTCTCTCTCGCTCCCTCCCTCATGTCTCCCCCTCGCTCCCTCCCTCATGTCTCTCTCTCGACCCCTTCCTCATGTCTCTCTCTCAGTCGCTACCTCATGACTCTCTCTTGCTCCCTCCCTCATGTCTCTCTCTCCCTCCATTGTGTCTCTCTCTCCCTCCCTCATGTCTCTTTCTCTCTCTCCCTCTCTCATGTCTCTCCCTTCCTCCCTCATGTCTCTCTTTCCCTCCCTCCCTTATGTATCTCTCTCTCTCCCTCCATCGTGTCTCTCTCTCTCTCCCTCACTCCCTCATGTCTCTCTCTCACTCCCTCATGTCTCTCTCTCTCCCTCCCTCATCTCTCTCTCACTCCCTCCCTCATGTGTTTCTCTTGCACCCTCCCACCCTCATGTATCTCTCTCTCTCCTTCACTCCCTCATGTCTCTCTCTCTCCCTCCCTCATGTCTCTCTCTCTCTCCCTCCCTCCAACATGTCTCTCTCTCTCCCTCCCTCCATGTCTCTCTCTCTCTCCATCCCTGCATGCCTCTCTCTCTCATTCCCTCCATGCCTCTCTCTCCCTCCCTCCATGCCTCTCTCTTTCTCCCTCCCTCCATGCCTCTCTCTCTCTCCCTCCCTCCATGCCTCTCTCTCTCTCTCCCTCCAACGTGTCTCTCTCTCCCTCACTCCCTCATGTCTCTCTCCCTCATGTCTCTCTCTCCCTCATGCCTCTCTCTCCCTCATGTCTCTATCTCTCTCTGTCTCCCTCATGTCTCTCTCTCTCTATCTCTCCCTCAAGTCTCTCACTCTCTACCTCCCACAGGTCTCTCTCTCCCTCCCTCCCTCATGTCTCTCTCTCGCCCTCCCTCATGTCCATCTCTTGCTCACTCCCTCATGTCTCTCTTTCCCTCACTCATGTCTCTCACTCTCCCTCACCTTCATGTCTCTATCTCTCTCTGTCTCCCTCATGTCTCTCTCTTGCGCCCTCCCTCCATGCCTCTCTCTCTGCCTCCCTCCATGCCTCTCTCTCTGCCTCCCTCCATGCCTCTCTCTCTCTCCCTCCCTCCATGCCTCTCTCTCTCTCCCTCCCTCCATGCCTCTCTCTCTCCCTCTCTCCATGCCTCTCTCTCTCTCCCTCTCTCCATGCCTCTCTCTCTCTCATTCCCTCCATGCCTCTCTCTCCCTCCCTCCCTCATTTCTCTCTCTCCCTCCCTCACTCATGCCTCTCTCTCACTCACACCGTGTGCCTCTCTCTCTCCCGTGTGTGTGTCTCTCTCTCTCCCAACGTGTGCCTCTCTCTCTCCCTCCCTCATGACTCTCTCTCTCACTCCATCCCTAATGTGTCTCTCCCTCCCTCATGTGTCGCTCTACCTCCCTCCTTCAATTCTATCTCCCTCCATCATGTCTCTTTCTCTCTCTCACTCCCTCGTCTCGCTCTCGCTCCCTCCCTCATGTCTTTCTCTAGCTCCCTCCCTCCATGCCTCTCTCTCTCATTCCCTCCATGCCTCTCTCTCTCACTCCCTCCATGCCTCTCTCTCTCTCACTCCCTCCATGCCTCTCTCTCTCTTACTCCCTCATGTCTCTCTCTCTGTCCATCACTCCCTCATGTCTCTCTCTCTCTCTCCCTCATGTCTCTCTCTCTCTCTCCCTCATGTCTCTCGCTCTCTCTCCCTCATGTCTCTCTCTCTACCTCCCTCATCTCTCTCTCTCTTCCTCCCTCATCTCTCTCTCACTCCCTCCCTCATGTCACTCTCTTGCTCCCTCCCTCATGTCTCTCTGTTGCTCCTGCACTCATGTCCGTCTCTCTTTCCCTCCCTCAAGTCTCTATCTTCCTCCCTCAAGTCTCTCTCTCCCTCCCTCATGTCTCTCTCTCCCTCCCTCATGTCTCTCTCTCCCTCTCTCATGTATCTCTCTCTCTCCCTTGCTCCCTCATGTCTCTCTCTCTCTCCCTCCCTCCCTCATGTCTCTCACTCTCTCCCTCCCTCCCTCATATCTCTCTCTCTCTCTCCCTCTCTCCCTCCATGTCTGTCTCTCACTCCCTCCATTTCTCTCTCTACCTCCTGCCATGCCTCTCTCTCTCACTCCATGCCACTCTCTCTCCCTCCATGACTCTCTCCCTCTGTGCCTCTCACTCTCTCCCTCCCTGCCATGCCTCTGTCTCTCTCATATCCTCCATGCCTCTCGCACTCTCTCTCCCTCCCTCCATGCCTCTCTCTCCCTCCCTCCCTCCAAGCCTCTCTCTCTCTCCCTCCCTACATGCCTCTCTCCCACTCCCTCCCTCCACACCTCTGTCCCACTCCCTCCCTCCATGCCTCTCTCTATTTCCCTCCCTACATGCCCCTCTCTCTCCATCACTCCATGCCTCTCCCTCACCCTCCCTCCATGCTTCTCCCACTCGATCCTCCATTTCTCTCTTTCTCTCTCTCCCTCAAGTCTCTCTCTCTCTCTCAGTCCCTCATATCTCTCACTCTCCATCATCTTCATGTCTCTCTCTCTCCCCATCTCCCTCATGTTTCTCTCTCGCTCCCTCCCTGATGTCTCTCTCCCTCCCTCCCTCATGTCTCTCTCTCGCGCCCTCCCTCATGTCTCTCTCCCTCCCTCCCTCATGTCTCTCTCTCTCTCCCTCCCTCATGTCTCTCTCTCGCGCCCTCCCTAATGTGTCTCTCGCGCGCCCTCCCTCATGTCTCTCTCTCGCTCCCTCCATCATATCTCTCTCTCGCTCCCTCCCTCATGTCTCTCTCTCGCTCTCCCCCTCATGTCTCTCACTCGCTTGCTCCCTCATGACTCTGTCTCGCTCGCTCCCTCATGACTCTCTCTCGCTCGCTCCCTCATGTCTCTCTCTCTTCCTCCCTCATGTCTCTCTCTCTCTCCCTCCCTCATATCTCTCTCTTCCGACATCCCTCATGTCTCTCTCTCTCCCTCCCTCCCTCATGTCTCTCTCTCCCTCCCTCCCTCATGTCTCTCTCTCCCTCCCTCCCTCATGTCTCTCTCTCTCCCTCATGTCTCTCTGTCTCCCTCCCTCAACTCTCTCTCGCTCCCTCCCTTTTTTGTTTCTCTTGCACCCTCCCTCCCTCATGTATCTCTCTCTCTCCTTCGCTCCCTCATGTCTCTCTCTCTCCCTCCGTCCATCATGTCTCTCTCTCTCCCTCCCTCCATCATGTCTCTCTCTCTCCTTCCCTCCATGTTTGTCTCCCTCTCCCTCCATGCCTCTCTCTCTCTCCCTGCCTCCATGCCTCCCTCTCTCTCTCCATCGTGTCTCTCTCCTCCTCACTCCCTCATGTCTCTCTCTCTCTCCCTCATGTCTCTCTCCCTCCCTCATCTCTCTCTCTCCCTCCCTCATGTGTTTCCCTTGCACCCTCCCTCCCTCATGTATCTCTCTCTCTCCTTTGCTCCCTCATGTCTATCTCTCTCCCACCCTCACTCATTTCTCTCTCTCTCCCTCCCTCCATGTATGTCTCTCTCTCCCTCCATGCCTCTCTCTATGCCTCCGTGACTCTCTCTCCCTCCATGCCCCTCTCTCTCTCTCTCCCTCCCTCCATACCTCTCTCTCTCTCCCTCTCTCCCACATGTCTCTCTCTCTCTCCCTCCCTCATCTCTCTCTCGCTCCCTCCCTCATGTGTTTCTCTTGCACCCTCCCTCGCTCATGTATCTCTCTCTCTCCTTCGCTCCCTCATGTCTCTCTCTCTCACTCCCTCCCTCATATCTCTCTCTCTCCATCCCTCCATCATGTCTCTCTCTCTCCCTCCCTCCATGTTTGTCTTTCTCTCCCTCCATGCCTCTCTCTCTCCCTCCGTGACTCTCTCTCTCCCTCCATGCCTCTCTCTCTCTCCCTCCCTCCATGCCTCTCTCTCTCTCCCTCCCTCCATGCCTCTCGCTGTCTCTCGCCCTCCCTCCATGCCTCTCACTCTCTCTCTCACTCCTTCCCTCCATGACTCCCTCTCTCTCCCTCCCTCATTACCCCCATGCCTCTCTCTCTCTCGCTCCCTCCATGCCTCTCCCTCTCTCTCCCTCAAGTCTCTCTCTCTCTCTCTCCCTCATTTCTCTCTCTCTCACTCACCTTCATATCTCTATCACTCTCTGTCTCACTCATGTCACTCTCTCGCTCCCTCCCTCATGTCTCTCTCTCGCTCCCTCCCTCAAGTCTCTCACTCTCTCCCTCCCACAGTCTCTCGCACTCGCCCTCGCTCATGTCTCTCTCTCTCTCCCTCCCTCATGTGTCTCTCTCGCCCTCTCCCTCATGTCCATCTATTGCTCGTTCCCTCATGTCTCTCTCCCTCACTCATGTCTCTCACTCTCCCTCACCTTCATGTCTCTATCTCTCTGTGTCTCCCTCATGCCTCTCTCTTGCTCCCTCCCTCCATGCCTCTCTCTCTGCCACCCTCCATGCCTCTCTCTCTCTCCCTCCCTCCAAGCCTCTCTCGCTCTCATTCCCTCTCATGACTCTCACTTTCTATCTCCCTCCCGCCATGCCTCTCTCTATCTCCCTCCCTCCATGCACCTCTCTCTCTCCCTCCCTCCAAGCCTATCTTTCTCTCCCTCCCTCCAAGAGTCTCTCTCTATCCCTCCCTCCATGCCTCTCTCCCTCTCCCTCACTCCAAGCCTCTCTCTATCTCCCTCCCTACATGCCCCTCTCTCTCCATCCCTCCATGCCACTCCCTCTCCCTCCCTCCATGCCTCTCCCTCTTGATCCTCCATTTCTCTCTCTCTCCCTCAAGTCTCTCTCTCTCACACTCCCTCAGGACTCTCACTCTCCCTCACCTTCATGTCTCTCTCTCGCTCCCTCCCTCATGTCTCTCTCTCGCTCCCTCCCTCATGTCTCTCTCTCGCTCCCTCCCTCATGTCTCTCTCTCGCTCCCTCCCTCATGTCTCTCTCTCCCTCCCTCCCTCATGTCTTTCTCTCCCTCCCTCCCTCATGTCTCTCTCTCTCCCTCCATTGTGTCTCTCTCTCTCTCTCATGTCTCTCTCTCCCTCCCTCATGTCTCTCTCTCCCTCCCTCATGTCTCTCTCTCAGTCCCTCCCTCATGTCACTCTCTCCCTCCCTCCCTCATGTCTCTCTCTCCCTCCCTCCCTCATGTCTCTCTCTCGCTCCCTCCCTCATGTCTCTCTCTCCCTCCCTCCCACATGTCTCTCTCTCCCTCCCTCCCTCATGTCTCTCTCTCTCTCCCTCCATTGTGTCTCTCTCTCTCTCCCTCACTCCCTCATGTCTCTCCCTCCCTCCCTCATGTCTCTCTCTCCCTCCCTCATGTCTCTTTCTCTCTCTCCCTCTCTCATGTCTCTCTCTCCCTCCCTCATGTCTCTCTATCGCTCCCTCCCTCATCTCTCTCTCTCCCACACTCCCTCATGTCTCTCTCTCCCTCCCTCATGTCTCTCTTTCCCTCACTCGTCTCTCTCTAGCTCCCTCCCTCATGTCTCTCTCTTGCTCCCTCCCTCATGTCTCTCTCTCGCTCCCTCCATCATATCTCTCTCTCCTTCGCTCCCTCATGTCTCTCTCTCTCCCTCCCTCCCTCATGTCTCTCTCTCTCTCCCTCCCTCATGTCTCTCTCTCGCGCCCTCCCTCATGTCTCTCTCCCTCCCTCCCTCATGTCTCTCTCTCTCTCCCTCCCTCATGTCTCTCTCTCGCGCCCTCCCTCATGTCCCTCTCGCGTGCCCTCCTTCCATGTCTCTCTCTCTCTCCATCCATGCCTCTCTCTCTCCATCCCTGCATGCCTCTCTCTCTCATTCCCTCCATGCCTCTCTCTCCCTCCCTCCATGCCTCTCTCTTTCTCCCTCCCTCCATGCCTCTCTCTCTCTCCCTCCCTCCATGCCTCTCTCTCTCTCCCTCCAACGTGTCTCTCTTTCCCTCACTCCCTCATGTCTCTCTCCCTCATGTCTCTCTCTCCCTCATGTCTCTCTCTCCCTCATGTCTCTATCTCTCTCTGTCTCCCTCATGTCTCTCTCTCGCTCCCTCCCTCATGTCTCTCTCTCTCTCTCTCTCCCTCAAGTCTCTCACTCTCTACCTCCCACAGGTCTCTCTCTCCCTCCCTCCCTCATGTCTCTCTCTCGCTCTCCCTCATGTCCATCTCTTGCTCACTCCCTCATGTCTCTCTCTCCCTCACTCATGTCTCTCACTCTCCCTCACCTTCATGTCTCTATCTCTCTCTGTCTCCCTCATGTCTCTCTCTTGCGCCCTCCCTCCATGCCTCTCTCTCTGCCTCCCTCCATGCCTCTCTCTCTCCCTCCCTCCATGCCTCTCTCTCTCTCCCTCCCTCCATGCCTCTCTCTCTCCCTCTCTCCATGCCTCTCTCTCTCTCCCTCTCTCCATGCCTCTCTCTCTCTCATTCCCTCTATGCCTCTCTCTCGTTCCCTCCCTCATGTCTCTCTCTCCCTCCCTCCCTCATTTCTCTCTCTCCCTCCCTCACTCATGCCTCTCTCTCACTCACACCGTGTGCCTCTCTCTCTCCCG
This sequence comes from Isurus oxyrinchus, assembly GCA_026770705.1. Lineage (NCBI taxonomy): Eukaryota > Metazoa > Chordata > Chondrichthyes > Lamniformes > Lamnidae > Isurus > Isurus oxyrinchus. The sequence continues at coordinate 68,954 of JANJGN010002149.1, forward strand.
TGTGTGTGTCTCTCTCTCTCCCAACGTGTGCCTCTCTCTCTCCCTCCCTCATGACTCTCTCTCTCACTCCATCCCTAATGTGTCTCTCCCTCCCTCATGTGTCGCTCTACCTCCCTCCTTCAATTCTATCTCCCTCCATCATGTCTCTTTCTCTCTCTCACTCCCTCGTCTCGCTCTCGCTCCCTCCCTCATGTCTTTCTCTAGCTCCCTCCCTCCATGCCTCTCTCTCTCATTCCCTCCATGCCTCTCTCTCTCTCACTCCCTCCATGCCTCTCTCTCTCTTACTCCCTCATGTCTCTCTCTCTGTCCATCACTCCCTCATGTCTCTCTCTCTCTCTCCCTCATGTCTCTCTCTCTCTCTCCCTCATGTCTCTCGCTCTCTCTCCCTCATGTCTCTCTCTCTACCTCCCTCATCTCTCTCACTCCCTCCCTCATGTCACTCTCTTGCTCCCTCCCTCATGTCTCTCTGTCACTCATGCACTAATGTCCGTCTCTCTTTCCCTCCCTCAAGTCTCTATCTTCCTCCCTCATGTCTCTCTCTCCCTCTCTCATGTATCTCTCTCCCTTGCTCCCTCATGTCTCTCTCTCTCTCCCTCCCTCCCTCATGTCTCTCACTCTCTCCCTCCCTCCCTCATATCTCTCTCTCTCTCCCTCTCTCCCTCCATGTCTGTCTCTCACTCCCTCCATTTCTCTCTCTACCTCCTGCCATGCATCTCTCTCTCCCTCCATGACTCTCTCCATCCGTGCCTCTCACTCTCTCCCTCCCTGCCATGCCTCTGTCTCTCTCATATCCTCCATGCCTCTCGCACTCTCTCTCCTTCCCTCCATGCCCCTCTATCTCCCTCCCTCCATGCCTCTCTCTCCCTCCCTCCCTCCAAGCCTCTCTCTCTCTTCCTCCCTACATGCCTCTCTCCCACTCCCTCCCTCCACGCCTCTCTCCCACTCCCTCCCTCCACGCCTCTCTCTATTTCCCTCCCAACATGCCCCTCTCTCTCCATCACTCCATGCCTCTCCCTCACCCTCCCTCCATGCTTCTCCCACTCGATCCTCCATTTCTCTCTTTCTCTCTCTCCCTCAAGTCTCTCTCTCTCAGTCCCTCATATCTCTCACTCTCCATCATCTTCATGTCTCTCTCTCTCCCCATCTCCGTCATGTTTCTCTCTCGCTCCCTCCCTGATGTCTCTCTCTTTCTCCCTCCCTCATGTCTCTCTCTCGCGCCCTCCCTCATGTCTCTCTCCCTCCCTCCCTCATGTCTCTCTCTCTCTCCCTCCCTCATGTCTCTCTCTCGCGCCCTCCCTAATGTGTCTCTCGCGCGCCCTCCCTCATGTCTCTCTCTCGCTCCCTCCATCATATCTCTCTCTCGCTCCCTCCCTCATGTCTCTCTCTCGTTCTCTCCCTCATGTCTCTCTCTCGCTTCCTCCCTCATGTCTCTCTCTCGCTTCCTCCCTCATGTCTCTCTCTCGCTCTCTCCCTCATGTCTCTCACTCGCTTGCTCCCTCATGACTCTCTCTCGCTCGCTCCCTCATGACTCTCTCTCGCTCGCTCCCTCATGACTCTCTCTCGCTCGCTCCCTCATGTCTCTCTCTCTTCCTCCCTCATGTCTCTCTCTCTCTCCCTCCCTCATATCTCTCTCTTCCGACATCCCTCATGTCTCTCTCTCTCCCTCCCTCCCTCATGTCTCTCTCTCCCTCCCTCCCTCATGTCTCTCTCTCCCTCCCTCCCTCATGTCTCTCTCTCCCACTCCATTGTGTGTTTCTCTCTCTCCCTCACTCCCTCATGTCTCTCTCTCTCCCTCATGTCTCTCTGTCTCCCTCATGTCTCTCTGTCTCCCTCCCTCAACTCTCTCTCGCTCCCTCCCTTTTTTGTTTCTCTTGCACCCTCCCTCCCTCATGTATCTCTCTCTCTCCTTCGCTCCCTCATGTCTCTCTCTCTCCCTCCGTCCATCATGTCTCTCTCTCTCCCTCCCTCCATCATGTCTCTCTCTCTCCTTCCCTCCATGTTTGTCTCCCTCTCCCTCCATGCCTCTCTCTCTCTCCCTGCCTCCATGCCTCCCTCTCTCTCTCCATCGTGTCTCTCTCTTCCTCACTCCCTCATGTCTCTCTCTCTCTCTCCCTCATGTCTCTCTCCCTCCCTCATCTCTCTCTCTCCCTCCCTCATGTGTTTCCCTTGCACCCTCCCTCCCTCATGTATCTCTCTCTCTCCTTTGCTCCTTCATGTCTATCTCTCTCCCACCCTCCCTCATGTCTCTCTCCCTCCCTCCATGTATGTCTCTCTCTCCCTCCATGCCTCTCTCTATGCCTCCGTGACTCTCTCTCCCTCCATGCTCCTCTCTCTCTCTCTCCATCCCTACATGCCTCTCACTCTCTCCCTCCCTACATGCCTCTCTCTCTCTCATTCCCTCCATGCCTCTCTCTCCCACCCTCCCTCCAATCCTCTCTCTCCCTTCCTCCATGCCTCTCTCTCTCTCCCTCTCTCCCACATGTCTCTCTCTCTCTCCCTCCCTCATCTCTCTCTCGCTCCCTCCCTCATGTGTTTCTCTTGCACCCTCCCTCGCTCATGTATCTCTCTCTCTCCTTCGCTCCCTCATGTCTCTCTCTCTCACTCCCTCCCTCATATCTCTCTCTCTCCGTCCCTCCATCATGTCTCTCTCTCTCCCTCCCTCCATGTTTGTCTTTCTCTCCCTCCATGCCTCTCTCTCTCCCTCCGTGACTCTCTCTCACCCTCCATGCCCCTCTCTCTCTCCCTCCCTCCATGCCTCTCTCTCTCTCCCTCCCTCCATGCCTCTCGCTGTCTCTCGCCCTCCCTCCATGCCTCTCACTCTCTCTCTCACTCCTTCCCTCCATGACTCCTTCTCTCTCCCTCCCTCATTCCCTCCATGCCTCTCTCTCGCTCGCTCCCTCATGACTCTCTCTCGCTCGCTCCCTCATGACTCTCTCTCGCTCGCTCCCTCATGTCTCTCTCTCTTCCTCCCTCATGTCTCTCTCTCTCTCCCTCCCTCATATCTCTCTCTTCCGACATCCCTCATGTCTCTCTCTCTCCCTCCCTCCCTCATGTCTCTCTCTCCCTCCCTCCCTCATGTCTCTCTCTCCCTCCCTCCCTCATGTCTCTCTCTCCCACTCCATTGTGTGTTTCTCTCTCTCCCTCACTCCCTCATGTCTCTCTCTCTCCCTCATGTCTCTCTGTCTCCCTCATGTCTCTCTGTCTCCCTCCCTCAACTCTCTCTCGCTCCCTCCCTTTTTTGTTTCTCTTGCACCCTCCCTCCCTCATGTATCTCTCTCTCTCCTTCGCTCCCTCATGTCTCTCTCTCTCCCTCCGTCCATCATGTCTCTCTCTCTCCCTCCCTCCATCATGTCTCTCTCTCTCCTTCCCTCCATGTTTGTCTCCCTCTCCCTCCATGCCTCTCTCTCTCTCCCTGCCTCCATGCCTCCCTCTCTCTCTCCATCGTGTCTCTCTCTTCCTCACTCCCTCATGTCTCTCTCTCTCTCTCCCTCATGTCTCTCTCCCTCCCTCATCTCTCTCTCTCCCTCCCTCATGTGTTTCCCTTGCACCCTCCCTCCCTCATGTATCTCTCTCTCTCCTTTGCTCCTTCATGTCTATCTCTCTCCCACCCTCCCTCATGTCTCTCTCCCTCCCTCCATGTATGTCTCTCTCTCCCTCCATGCCTCTCTCTATGCCTCCGTGACTCTCTCTCCCTCCATGCTCCTCTCTCTCTCTCTCCATCCCTACATGCCTCTCACTCTCTCCCTCCCTACATGCCTCTCTCTCTCTCATTCCCTCCATGCCTCTCTCTCCCACCCTCCCTCCAATCCTCTCTCTCCCTTCCTCCATGCCTCTCTCTCTCTCCCTCTCTCCCACATGTCTCTCTCTCTCTCCCTCCCTCATCTCTCTCTCGCTCCCTCCCTCATGTGTTTCTCTTGCACCCTCCCTCGCTCATGTATCTCTCTCTCTCCTTCGCTCCCTCATGTCTCTCTCTCTCACTCCCTCCCTCATATCTCTCTCTCTCCGTCCCTCCATCATGTCTCTCTCTCTCCCTCCCTCCATGTTTGTCTTTCTCTCCCTCCATGCCTCTCTCTCTCCCTCCGTGACTCTCTCTCACCCTCCATGCCCCTCTCTCTCTCCCTCCCTCCATGCCTCTCTCTCTCTCCCTCCCTCCATGCCTCTCGCTGTCTCTCGCCCTCCCTCCATGCCTCTCACTCTCTCTCTCACTCCTTCCCTCCATGACTCCTTCTCTCTCCCTCCCTCATTCCCTCCATGCCTCTCTCTCTCTCGCTCCCTCCATGCCTCTCCCTCTCTCACACCATCTCTCTCTCGCTCCTCCATGTCTCTCGCTCTCTCTCCCTCAAGTCTCTCTCTCTCTCCCTCCCTCATTTCTCTCTCTCTCACTCACCTTCATATCTCTATCACTCTCTGTCTCACTCATGTCACTCTCTCGCTCCCTCCCTCATGTCTCTCTCTCGCTCCCTCCCTCAAGTCTCTCACTCTCTCCCTCCCACAGGTCTCTCTCACTCGCCCTCGCTCATGTCTCTCTCTCGCTCCCTCCCTCATGTCTCTCTCTCCCTCCCTCCCTCATGTCTCTCTCTCCCTCCCTCCCTCATGTCTCTCTCTCCCTCCCTCCCTCATGTCTCTCTCTCTCCCTCCATTGTGTCTCTCTCTCTCTCCCTCACTCTCTCATGTCTCTCTCTCCCTCCCTCATGTCTCTCTCTCCCTCCCTCATGTCTCTCTCTCAGTCCCTCCCTCATGTCAGTCTCTCCCTCCCTCCCTCATGTCTCTCTCTCCGTCCCTCCCTCATGTCACTCTCTCGCTCCCTCCCTCATGTCTATCTCTCCCTCCCTCCAACATGTCTCTCTCTCACTCCCTCCCTCATGTCTCTCTCTCTCTCCCTCCATTGTGTCTCTCTCTCTCTCCCTCACTCCCTCATGTCTCTCCCTCCCTCCCTCATGTCTCTCTCTCCCTCCCTCATGTCTCTTTCTCTCTCTCCCTCTCTCATGTCTCTCTCTCCCTCCCTCATGTCTCTCTATCGCTCCCTCCCTCATCTCTCTCTCTCCCACACTCCCTCATGTCTCTCTCTCCCTCCCTCATGTCTCTCTTTCCCTCACTCGTCTCTCTCTAGCTCCCTCCCTCATGTCTCTCTCTCCCTCCCTCATGTCTCTCTCTCCCTTCCTCATGTCTCTCTCTCCCTCCCTCCCTCATGTCACTCTCTCCCTCCCTCATGTCTCTCTCTCCCTCCCTCATGTCTCTCTTTCCCTCACTCGTCTCTCTCTAGCTCCCTCCCTCATGTCTCTCTCTCCCTCCCTCATGTCTCTCTCTCCCTCCCTCCCTCATGTCACTCTCTCCCTCCCTCATGTCTCTCTCTCCCTCCCTCCCTCATGTCTCTCTCTCCCTCCCTCATGTCTCTCTCTCCCTCCCTCCCTCATGTCTCTCTCTCCCTCCCTCCCTCATGTCTCTCTCTCCCTCCCTCCCTCATGTCTCTCTCTCTCCCTTCATTGTGTCTCTCTCTCTCTCCCTCACTCCCTCATGTCTCTCCCTCCCTCCCTCATGTCTCTCTCTCCCTCTTTTGTGTCTCTCTCTCTCTCCCTCACTCCCTCATGTCTCTCTCTCCCTCACTCATGTCTCTCTCTCCCTCCATCATGTCTCTCTTTCCCTCACTCGTCTCTCTCTTGCTCCCTCCCTCATGTCTTTCTCTTGCTCCCTCCCTCATGTTTCACTCTCCCTCACTCCCTCCTGTCTCTCTCTTATTTCCTCGCTCAAGTCTCTCTCTCCCTCCCTCAAGTCTCTCTCGCTCCCTTCCTCATGTCTCTCTCTCGCTCCCTCCCTCATGTCTCCCTCTCGCTCCCTCCCTCATGTCTCTCTCTCGACCCCTTCCTCATGTCTCTCCCTCACTCGCTACCTCATGAATCTCTCTTGCTCCCTCCCTCATGTCTCTCTCTCCCTCCATTGTGTCTCTATCTCTCTCCTCACTCCCTCATGTCTCTCTCTCCCTCCCTCATGTCTCTCTCTCCCTCCCTCATGTATCTTTCTCTCTCTCCCTCTCTCATGTCTCTCTCTCCCTCCCTCATGTCTCTCTTTCCCTCACTCATCTCTCTCTTGCTCCCTCCCTCATGTCTTTCTCTTGGTCCCTCCCTCATGTTTCACTCTCCCTCACTCCCTCATGTATCTCTCTCGCTCCCTCCCTCATGTCTCTCTCTCGCTCCCTCCCTCAAGTCTCTCTCGCTCCCTCCCTCAAGACTCTCTCTTGCTCCCTCCCTCATGTCTCTCTCTCCCTCCATTGTGTCTCTCTCTCTCTCCCTCACTCCCTCATGTCTCTCTCTCCATCCCTCATGTCTCTCTCTCCCTCCCTCATGTCTCTTTCTCTCTCTCCCTCTCTCATGTCTCTCTCTCCCTCCCTCATGTCTCTCTTTCCCTCACTCATCTCTCTCTCGCTCCCTTCCTCATGTCTCTCTCTCACTCCCTCCCTCATGTCTCTCTCTCGACCCCCTTCCTCATGTCTCTCTCTCGCTCGCTCCCTCATGTCTCTCTCTCACTCCCTCTATATCTCTCTCTCTACCTCCCTCATGTCTCTCTCTACCTCCCTCATGTCTCTCTCTATCGCTGCCTTTATGTCTCTCTCCTGCCCTCCCTCATTACTCTCTCTACCTCCCTTCCTTATGTCTCTCTCTCCCTCCCTCCCTCATGTCACTCTCTCCTTCCTGCCCTCATGTTTCTCTCTCGCTCCCTCCCTCATGTCTCTCTTTCCCTCCTTCCCTTATGTCTCTCTCTCTCTCCCTCACTCCCTCATGTCTCTCTCTCTCACTCCCTCATCTCTCTCTCACTCCCTCCCTCATGTGTTTCTCTTGCACCCTCCCACCCTCATGTATCTCTCTCTCTCCTTCACTCCCTCATGTCTCTCTCTCTCTCCCTCCCTCCAACATGTCTCTCTCTCTCCCTCCCTCCATGTCTCTCTCTCTCTCCATCCATGCCTCTCTCTCCATCCCTGCATGCCTCTCTCTCTCATTCCCTCCATGCCTCTCTCTCCCTCCCTCCATGACTCTCTCTTTCTCCCTCCCTCCATGCCTCTCTCTCTCTCCCTCCCTCCATGCCTCTCTCTCTCTCCCTCCCTCCATGCCTCCCTCTCTCTCCTCCAACGTGTCTCTCTCTCCCTCACTCCCTCATGTCTCTCTCCCTCATGTCTCTCTCTCCCTCATGTCTCTCTCTCCCTCATGTCTCTATCTCTCTCTGTCTCCCTCATGTCTCTATCTCTCTCTGTCTCCCTCATGTCTCTCTCTTGCGCCCTCCCTCCATGCCTCTCTCTCTGCCTCCCTCCATGCCTCTCTCTCGCTCCCTCCCTCCATGCCTCTCTCTCTCTCCCTCCCTCCATGCCTCTCTCTCTCCCTCTCTCCATGCCTCTCTCTCTCTCTCCCTCTCTCCATGCCTCTCTCTCTCTCATTCCCTCCATGCCTCTCTCTCGCTCCCTCACTCATGTCTCTCTTCTCTCCCTCCCTCCATGCCTCTCTCTCTCCCTCTCTCCATGCCTCTCTCTCTCTCTCCCTCTCTCCATGCCTCTCTCTCTCTCATTCCCTCCATGCCTCTCTCTCGCTCCCTCCCTCATGTCTCTCTCTCCCTCCCTCCCTCATTTCTCTCTCTCCCTCCCTCACTCATGCCTCTCTCTCACTCCCACCGTGTGCCTCTCTCTCTCCCGTGTGTGTCTCTCTCTCTCTCCCAACGTGTGCCTCTCTCTCTCCCTCCCTCATGTCTCTCTCTCTCACTCCATCCCTAATGTGTCTCTCCCTCCCTCATGTGTCGCTCTACCTCCCTCCTTCAATTCTATCTCCCTCCATCATGTCTCTTTCTCTCTCTCACTCCCTCGTCTCGCTCTCGCTCCCTCCCTCATGTATTTCTCGAGCTCCCTCCCTCCATGCCTCTCTCTCTCTTTCCCTCCATGCCTCTCTCTCTCTCACTCCCTCCATGCCTCTCTCTCTCTTACTCCCTCATGTCTCTCTCTCTGTCCATCACTCCCTCATGTCTCTCTCTCTCTCTCTCCCTCATGTCTCTCTCTCTCACTCCCTCATGTCTCTCGCTCTCTCTCCCTCATGTCTCTCTCTCTACCTCCCTCATCTCTCTCTCACTCCCTCCCGCATGTCACTCTCTTGCTCCCTCCCTCATGTCTCTCTGTCGCTCCTGCACTCATGTCCGTCTCTCTTTCCCTCCCTCAAGTCTCTATCTTTTTCCCTCATGTCTCTCTCTCCCTCCCTCATGTCTCTCTCTCCCTCTCTCATGTCTCTCTCTCCCTCTCTCATGTCTCTCTCTCCCTCTCTCATGTATCTCTCTCTCTCCCTCGCTCCCTCATGTCTCTCACTCTCTCCCTCCCTCCCTCATATCTCTCTCTCTCTCTCCCTCTCTCCCTCCATGTCTGTCTCTACCTCCTGCCATGCCTCTCTCTCTCACTCCATGCCACTCTCTCTCCCTCCATGACTCTCTCCCTCCATGCCTCTCACTCTCTCCCTCCCTGCCATGCCTCTGTCTCTCTCATATCCTCCATGCCTCTCGCACTCTCTCTCCCTCCCTCCATGCCCCTCTCTATCTCCCTCCCTCCATGCCTCTCTCTCCCTCTCTCCCTCCAAGCCTCTCTCTCTCTCCCTCCCTACATGCCTCTCTCCCACTCCCTCCCTCCACGACTCTCTCCCACTCCCTCCCTCCACACCTCTCTCTATTTCCCTCCCTACATGCCCCTCTCTCTCCATCACTCCATGCCTCTCCCTCACCCTCCCTCCATGCTTCTCCCACTCGATCCTCCATTTCTCTCTTTCTCTCTCTCCCTCAAGTCTCTCTCTCTCTCAGTCCCTCATATCTCTCACTCTCCATCATCTTCATGTCTCTCTCTCTCCCCATCTCCCTCATGTTTCTCTCTCGCTCCCTCCCTGATGTCTGTCTCTCTCTCCCTCCCTCATGTCTGTCTCTCTCTCCCTCCCTCATGTCTGTCTCTCTCTCCCGCCCTCCCTCATGTCTCTCTCTCGCGCCCTCCCTCATGTCTCTCTCTCGCTCGCTCCCTCATGTCTCTCTCTCGCTCCCTCCCTCATGTCTCTCTCTCTCTCCCTCCCTCATGTCTCTCTCTCGCGCCCTCCCTCATGTATCTCTCGCGCGCCCTCCCTCATGTCTCTCTCTCGCTCCCTCCCTCATGTCTCTCTCTCGCTCCCTCCCTCATGTCTCTCTCTCTCTCCCTCCCTCATGTCTCTCTCTCGCGCCCTCCCTCATGTCTCTCTCATGCGCCCTCCCTCATGTCTCTCTCTTGCTCTCTCCCTCATGTCTCTCACTCGCTCGCTCCCTCATGACGCTCTCTCGCTCGCTCCCTAATGTCTCTCTCTCTTCCTCCCTCATGTCTCTCTCTCTCTCCCTCCCTCTTATCTCTCTCTCCTGACATCCCTCATGTCTCTCTCTCTCCCTCCCTCCCTCATGTCTCTCTCTCCCTCCCTCCCTCATGTCTCTCTCTCGCGCCCTCCCTCATGTCTCTCTCTCGCTCCCTCCCTCATGTCTCTCTCTCACTCCCTCCCTCATGTATCTCTCTCTCCCTCCCTCCATCATGTCTCTCTCTCTCCCTCCCTCCATCATGTCTCTCTCTCTCCCTCCCTCCATGTCTGTCTCCCTCTCCCTCCATGCCTCTCTCTCTCCCCCTACCTCCATGCCTCCCTCTCTCTCTCCATCGTGTCTCTCTCTTCCTCACTCCCTCATGTCTCTCTCTCTCTCCCTCATGTCTGTCTCCCTCCCTCCCTCATCTCTCTCTCTCCCTCCCTCATCTGTTTCCCTTGCACCATCCCTCCCTCATGTATCTCTCTCTCTCCTTTGCTCCCTCATGTCTATCTCTCTCCCACCCTCCCTCATGTCTCTCTCTCCCTCCATGCCTCTCTCTATGCCTCCGTGACTCTCTCTCCCTCCATGCCCCTCTCTCCCTCTCTCCATCCCTACATGCCTCTCACTCTCTCCCTCCCTACATGCCTCTCTCTCTCTCATTCCCTCCATGCCTCTCTCTCCCACCCTCCCTCCAATCCTCTCTCTCCCTCCCTCCATGCCTCTCTCTCTCTCTCCCTCACTCCCTCATGTCTCTTTCTCTCTCCCACATGTCTCTCTCTCTCTCCCTCGTCATCTCTCTCTCGCTCCCTCCCTCATGTGTTTCTCTTGCACCCTCCCTCGCACATGTATCTCTCTCTCTCCTTCGCTCCCTCATGTCTCTCTCTCTCACTCCCTCCCTCATATCTCTCTCTCTCCGTCCCTCCATCATGTCTCTCTCTCTCCCTCCCTCCATGTTTGTCTTTCTCTCCCTCCATGCCTCTCTCTCGCCCTCCATGACTCTCTCTCTCCCTCCATGCCTCTGTCTCTCTCCCTCCCTCCATGCCTCTCTCTCTCTCCCTCCCTCCATGCCTCTCGCTGTCTCTCGCCCTCCCTCCATGCCTCTCACTCTCTCTCTCACTCCTTCCCTCCATGACTCCCTCTCTCTCCCTCCCTCATTCCCTCCATGCCTCTCTCTCTCTCGCTCCCTCCATGCCTCTCCCTCTCTCACACCATCTCTCTCTCGCTCCTCCATGTCTCTCGCTCTCTCTCCCTCAAGTCTCTCTCTCTCTCCCTCCCTCATTTCTCTCTCTCTCACTCACCTTCATATCTCTATCACTCTCTGTCTCACTCATGTCACTCTCTCGCTCCCTCGCTCATGTCTCTCTCTCGCTCCCTCCCTCAAGTCTCTCTCTCTCTCCCTCCCACATTTCTCTCTCTCTCACTCACCTTCATATCTCTATCACTCTCTGTCTCCCTCATGTCACTCTCTCGCTCCCTCCCTCATGTCTCTCTCTCGCTCCCTCCCTCATGTCTCTCTCTCTCTCTCCCTCAAGTCTCTCACTCTCTCCCTCCCACAGGTCTCTCTCACTCGCCCTCGCTCATGTCTCTCTCTCTCTCCCTCCCTCATGTGTCTCTCTCGCCCTCTCCCTCATGTCCATCTCTTGCTCGTTCCCTCATGTCTCTCTCTCCCTCACTCATGTCTCTCACTCTCCATCACCTTCATGTATCTATCTCTCTGTGTCTCCCTCATGTCTCTCTCTTGCTCCCTCCCTCCATGCCTCTCTCTCTCCCACCCTCCATTCCTCTCTCTCTCTCCCTCCCTCCAAGCCTCTCTCGCTCTCATTCCCTCCATGACTCTCACTCTCTATCTCCCTCCCGCCATGCCTCTCTCTATCTCCCTCTCTCCATGCACCTCCCTCTCTCCCTCCCTCCAAGCCTATCTTTCTCTCCCTCCCTCCAAGAGTCTCTCTCTATCCCTCCCTCCATGCCTCTCTCCCTCTCCCTCGCTCCAAGCCTCTCTCTATCTCCCTCCCTACATTCCCCTCTCTCTCCATCCCTCCATGCCTCTCTCTCTCTCCCTCCCTCCATGCCTCTCTCTCTCTCCCTCCAACGTGTCTCTCTCTCCCTCACTCCCTCATGTCTCTCTCTCCCTCATGTCTCTCTCTCCCTCATGTCTCTCTCTCCCTCATGTCTCTATCTCTCTCTGTCTCCCTCATGTCTCTCTCTCGCTCCCTCCCTCATGTCTCTCTCTCTCTCTCCCTCAAGTCTCTCACTCTCTACCTCCCACAGGTCTCTCTCTCCCTCCCTCCCTCATGTCTCTCTCTCGCCCTCCCTCATGTCCATCTCTTGCTCGCTCCCTCATGTCTCTCTCTCCCTCACTCATGTCTCTCACTCTCCCTCACCTTCATGTCTCTATCTCTCTCTGTCTCCCTCATGTCTCTCTCTTGCGCCCTCCCTCCATGCCTCTCTCTCTGCCTCCCTCCATGCCTCTCTCTCTCTCCCTCCCTCCATGCCTCTCTCTCTCTCCCTCCCTCCATGCCTCTCTCTCTCCCTCTCTCCATGCCTCTCTCTCTCTCCTTCTCTCCATGCCTCTCTCTCTCTCATTCCCTCCATGCCTCTCTCTCGCTCCCTCCCTCATGTCTCTCTCTCCCTCATGTCTCTCTCTCCCTCATGTCTCTATCTCTCTCTGTCTCCCTCATGTCTCTCTCTCTCGCTCCCTCCCTCATGTCTCTCTCTCTCTCTCCCTCAAGTCTCTCACTCTCTACCTCCCACAGGTCTCTCTCTCCCTCCCTCCCTCATGTCTCTCTCTCGCCCTCCCCTCATGTCCATCTCTTGCTCGCTCCCTCATGTCTCTCTCTCCCTCACTCATGTCTCTCACTCTCCCTCACCTTCATGTCTCTATCTCTCTCTGTCTCCCTCATGTCTCTCTCTTGCGCCCTCCCTCCATGCCTCTCTCTCTGCCTCCCTCCATGCCTCTCTCTCTCTCCCTCCCTCCATGCCTCTCTCTCTCTCCCTCCCTCCATGCCTCTCTCTCTCCCTCTCTCCATGCCTCTCTCTCTCTCCTTCTCTCCATGCCTCTCTCTCTCTCATTCCCTCCATGCCTCTCTCTCGCTCCCTCCCTCATGTCTCTCTCTCCCTCCCTCCCTCATGTCTCTCTCTCCCTCCCTCCCTCATGTCTCTCTCTCCCTCCCTCCCTCATGTCTCTCTCTCTCCCTCCATTGTGTCTCTCTCTCTCTCCCTCACTCTCTCATGTCTCTCTCTCCCTCCCTCATGTCTCTCTCTCCCTCCCTCATGTCTCTCTCTTGGTCCCTCCCTCATGTCACTCTCTCCCTCCCTCCCTCATGTCTCTCTCTCCCTCCCTCCCTCATGTCTCTCTCTCCCTCCCTCCCTCATGTCTCTCTCTCTCTCCCTCCCTCATGTCTCTCTCTCTCCCTCCATTGTGTGTCTCTCTTTCTCCCTCATTCCCTCATGTCTCTCCCTCCCTCCCTCATGTCTCTCTCTCCCTCCTTCATGTCTCTCTCTCCCTCCCTCATGTCTCTTTCTCTCTCTCCCTCTCTCATGTCTCTCTCTCCCTCCCTCATGTCTCCCTATCGCTCCCTCCCTCATCTCTCTCTCTCCCACACACCCTCATGTCTCTCTCTCCCTCCCTCTTGTCTCTTTCCCTCACTCGTCTCTCTCTTGCTCCCTCCCTCATGTCTCCCTCTCGCTCCCTCCCTCATGTCTCTCTCTCGACCCCTTCCTCATGTCTCTCTCTCACTCGCTACCTCATGACTCTCTCTTGCTCCCTCCCTCATGTCTCTCTCTCCCTCCATTGTGTGTGTCTCTCTCTCCCTCACTCCGTCATGTCTCTCTCTCCCTCCCTCATGTGTCTCTCTCTCTCTCCCTCTCTCATGTCTCTCTCTCCCTCCCTCATGTCTCTTTCCCTCACTCGTCTCTCTCTTGCTCCCCCCCTCATGTCTTTCTCTTGCTCCCTCCCTCATGTTTCACTCTCCCTCACTCCCTCATGTCTCTCTCTTATTCCCTCCCTCAAGTCTCTCTCTCCCTCCCTCAAGTCTCTCTCGCTCCCTCCCTCATGTCTCTCTCTCGCTCCCTCCCTCATGTCTCCCTTTCGCTCCCTCCCTCATGTCTCTCTCTCGACCCCCTTCCTCATGTCTCTCTCTCGCTCGCTCCCTCATGTCTCTCTCTCACTCCCTCTATCATATGTCTCTCTCTACCTCCCTCATGTCTCTCTCTCCCTCCCTCCCTCATGTCACTCTCTCCTTCCTGCCCTCATGTTTCTCTCTCCCTCCCTCCCTCATGTCTCTCATTCCCTCCCTCCCTTATGTCTCTCTCTCTCTCCCTCCATCGTGTCTCTCTCTCTCTCCCTCACTCCCTCATGTCTCTCTCTCACTCTCTCATGTCTCTCTCTCCCTCCCTCATCTCTCTCTCACTCCTTCCCTCATGTGTTTCTCTTGCACCCTCCCACCCTCATGTATCTCTCTCTCCTTCACTCCCTCATGTCTCTCTCTCTCCCTCCCTCATGTCTCTCTCTCTTTCCCTCCCTCCAACATGTCTCTCTCTCTCTCCCTCCCTCCATGTCTCTCTCTCTCATTCCCTCCATGCCTCTCTCTCCCTCCCTCCATGCCTCTCTCTCTCTCCCCTCCCTCCATGCCTCTCTCTCTCCCTCTCTCCATGCCTCTCTCTCTCTCCCTCTCTCCATGCCTCTCTCTCTCTCCCTCTCTCCATGCCTCTCTCTCTCTCATTCCCTCCATGCCTCTCTCTCGCTCCCTCCCTCATGTCTCTCTCTCCCTCCCTCCCTCATGTCTCTCTCTCCCTCCCTCCCTCATGTCTCTCTCTCTCCCTCCATTGTGTCTCTCTCTCTCTCCCTCACTCTCTCATGTCTCTCTCTCCCTCCCTCATGTCTCTCTCTCCCTCCCTCATGTCTCTCTCTCCCTCCCTCATGTCTCTCTCTCCCTCCATCATGTCACTCTCTCCCTCCCTTCCTCATGTCTCTCTCTCCCTCCCTCCCTCATGTCTCTCTCTCCCTCCCTCCCTCATGTCTCTCTCTCCCTCCCTCCCTCATGTCTCTCTCTCCCTCCCTCCCTCATGTCTCTCTCTCTCTCTCTCCTCCATTGTCTCTCTCTCTCTCTCCCTCACTCCCTCATGTCTCTCCCTCCCTCACTCATGTCTCTCTCTCCCTCCCTCCCTCATGTCTCTCTCTCCCTCACTCATGTCTCTCACTCTCCCTCACCTTCATGTCTCTATCTCTCTCTGTCTCCCTCATGTCTCTCTCTTGCGCCCTCCCTCCATGCCTCTCTCTCTGCCTCCCTCCATGCCTCTCTCTCTGCCTCCCTCCATGCCTCTCTCTCTCTCCCTCCCTCCATTCCTCTCTCTCGCTCCCTCCCTCATGTCTTTCTCTAGCTCCCTCCCTCCATGCCTCTCTCTCTCATTCCCTCCATGCCTCTCTCTCTCTCACTCCCTCCATACCTCTCTCTTACACCCTCATGTCTCTCTCTCTGTCCATCACTCCCTCATGTCTCTCTCTCTCTCTCCCTCATGTCTCTCTCTCTCTCTCCCTCATGTCTCTCGCTCTACCTCCCTCATCTCTCTCTCACTCCCTCCCTCATGTCACTCTCTTGCTGCCTCCCTCATGTCTCTCTGTCGCTCCTGCACTCATGTCCGTCTCTCTTTCCCTCCCTCAAGTCTCTATCTTCCTCGCTCAAGTCTCTCTCTCTCCCTCCCTCATGTCTCTCTCTCTCCCTCCCTCATGTCTCTCTCTCCCTCCCTCATGTCTCTCTCTCCCTCTCTCATGTATCTCTCTATCTCCCTCGCTCCCTCATGTCTCTCTCTCTCCCTCCCTCCCTCATGTCTCTCACTCTCTCCCTCCCTCCATCATATCTCTCTCTCTCTCTCCCTCTCTCCCTCCATGTCTGTCTCTCACTCCCTCCATTTCTCTCTCTACCTCCTGCCATGCCTCTCTCTCACTCCATGCCACTCTCTCTCCCTCCATAACTCTCTCCCTCCGTGCCTCTCACTCTCTCCCCTCCCTGCCATGCCTCTGTCTCTCTCATATCCTCCATGCCTCTCACACTCTCTCTCCCTCCCTCCATGCCTCTCTCTCCCCTCCCTCCCTCCAAGCCTCTCTCTCTCTCCCTCCCTACATGCCTCTCTCACACTCCCTCCCTCCACGCCTCTCTCCCACTCCCTCCCTCCACGCCTCTCTCTATTTCCCTCCCTACATTCCCCTCTCTCTCCATCACTCCATGCCTCTCCCTCACCCTCCCTCCATGCTTCTCCCACTCGATCCTCCATTTCTCTCTTTCTCTCTCTCCCTCAAGTCTCTCTCTCTCTCAGTCCCTCATATCTCTCACTCTCCATCATCTTCATGTCTCTCTCTCTCCCCCATCTCCTCATGTTTCTCTCTCGCTCCCTCCCTGATTTCTCTCTCTCTCCCTCCCTCATGTCTCTCTCTCTCTCCCTCCCTCATGTCTCTCTCTCGCTCGCTCCCTCATGTCTCTCTCTCGCTCCCTCCCTCATGTCTCTCTCTCGCACCCTCCCTCATGTCTCTCTCTCGCTCCCTCCCTCATGTCTCTCTCTCGCTCGCTCCCTCATGTCTCTCTCTCGCTCCCTCCCTCATGTCTCTCTCTCTCTCCCTCCCTCATGTCTCTCTCTCGCGCCCTCCCTCATGTCTCTCTCGCGCGCCCTCCCTCATGTCTCTCTCTCGCTCCCTCCATCATATCTT